>MU183174.1:121137-145991 GCA_016904865.1 Pissodes strobi
TATACTTTAATTAACAACAATTTATAATTGCAATTCAAGGTTAAGTTCAAACTTTCCACTGTATGATTTTATGTTAGTTGACACATGCCTCCAGAAACGACGGCCTCCGGAGTTTATTACCAGATATGCTATTCCCTTACTATATATATATATTTTTTACATTTTGCACTCTACCTTATACTAACACTTTTTCACTGTCACAATCAGTCCGAACTGGTCCCTGCTCGATCCAGGACTTTCTGGCTGGTTGCATCAGTTTTTCCATTCATTTTACTTGTTGTCCACTTCGTGTCGTGGCTCAGTTTTGTCCACCCGGTATTAGTCTTGAAGTGTTGTCGACTCTGTATGTTGCTTGACCCAGTGCTTTTTGCTTACATGAAACAAAAGAGAGGTTTGTTTTAATAATTAACTAATAACTAATTTAATAACAATCAATCAATTTTTTAATTGCCAAATACAATAACAATTTTGAAATATGCAACTTACGCTACCGTCTGAATTCTGATTTTCTATCCTTTGTGATTTAGGGGGTGATTTGTGCGTAAGTACCTATATAATTTAAATAATAGATATATTAGGAATATTAGAAATATGCTACAGGTTATTTTAAATAGTATATCGTGCATGATTTCATTTGCTGCACCTAGTGCATGTACAGGGGTTGTTTGTGAAATATTATCTATATTACTGTCAATGATAGTATACTGTTCCATATAACCATGATACTGTGCGGTAATTATTTGATGACTTTTCCGATTGCTTGATTTCTGTAGCAATTCTTTACTTGATGTTGTCCTTAGTGCACCTGTAACTGACGTTTTATTGCTCTGTATTGCTGGATTAATTCCATGCCCTCTCCAGGGTGCGTGATAATATAGCCATCATCCCCTATTTCAGTAATGACCATTAGTGAAGACCTGTGGCATTTCATTGCGAGGTGAAATGTGAGGGCCTCCACCGAGGCTCCGTGAAATAGTTTTCTGGCGCATGCGGGTCCTTGAAGCATATCGCCGGAAAATCTTGGTAAGTAACACAATTTGTTTTCATATGGTTTGCACAACTGTAGCCCATCTGAGTCTTAATTTTATTATATGCACATTTTGTGTTTACGGCGTGTCCTGCCTTTATTCCTTTCACTGCATTATTTTAAACATTTTTTCTTTCTAGGTCCCCTTTTTTTCTTTGGACATCGTGACGCTGCCTTCATTGTCCTACATATGGTTCCCATCTTTCCGGATCCTGTTGCGCTTATGTAGAGCTCTGGTATGTATATAACTGTGATGCGTTTATTATTTTATTATCTCCATATATATTACTGTTTGCCATATGTTTATATCTCATATCCTATATACATTCGGCGTTTATGTATTCATTATTTTACACTATTTATATCCTATTTTTACTAGTATATTTCTTAATCTATCAGCTGATTTTTATGTACAAAAAATATAGACGGCTTGGATTGATGCAAAATGTTATTTTTAGCTGGATCAGGGGTCTATCTGGAAAAAGCGTATCTCCTCGACGAGTCCTTGGTCCTATGTACGGGGATGAAAACGGCTACCTCCACCATGGACAGCAGCGAGAGCGAGCGGGCACCTCCACCACTTGTCACATATATATTGACCGGCGGGTAGCAAAAAGAAAGGGCGCCAGAAGGGCGGATCGATTGTTTGGTGGATGAAAGTTTTAGCTTGCGTAAAATACTTTTTTATATGTAGTTAATTTAAATAGCACTTTGCCTTATGGCGTTATTAATTTTCACTGATTCACTTTTAAGGCGTGCCTGATCAGAGGGGCTTTTCCCTTTCGGTAATTCGCACTGATAGGTCTTTTTAAAAAGTGAGAGCTTTGATCTACCAGAGGGGCTTTTCCCTTTCGGTAATTCGCACTGGAGATCAAAGTCTGCCGATATGGGCTGCTGCACAGCTTTTTATACCAAACTTTGACCTCTAATTCGAGTATTGTTTTGAATTGTCAACAAGGTTAATCATAACAGTTTATACTTTAATTAACAACAATTTATAATTGCAATTCAAGGTTAAGTTGAAACTTTCCACTGTATGATTTTATGTTAGTTGACAATATTATCATAAGCTCTATTTTTGGTGTTGTAGCCTACCCTATCATATAACTTTAGAAAATATAAATATAATTTTTTTCTAAATTTTCAATGTAAATCAAATTGGTGTTTAAAAGTAAAAAATCAATCTGTCATTCTGTCCATAAAACTGTTATCTTTTGCATTATTTTTGCTTGTTTATATCCGCATAGTATGGGGTAAAGTAATACTAACCGTACGCAAATGAGTGAGGAAAAGTAAACTTTACCGCACGCGAGTAAGTAAAATTGTTAACGAATTTGTCATAAAACTGATGTGCAGATCTACATTGAACAATAATAATTTTGGTTTATTTCACTGGCCACCTAACGGGCCAGTAAAATCAGTTTTTAAAGAAGGACGTAAAATCCAATAACTTTGATATATATCTCTTCAAACTTATGAAATTTTATAATAGGAAAATATTCTAAAAAAAAATGGCAAAATTAAAATCAGATTATCAAGATAGATAAATACTTAGATTTGAACATAACTATGGGCAACCATGTGTTAAAAAATGAAATGCACGTTTAACTAAAATAGTTCTTGTGTTAACGCCGAAATTTATAACTGTAAATACACACGATGTTTCAATATTACACGGACAAGCTTGAACAAGTGATTCATTTTTACTTAAAAAAAAATACCTACTTATAATAGTTAATATTGACAAACCAAAATTTTCATACTGGCAAATACTGTCCTTTTCTTTAAACATTTATTTACTTGAAAAAATTGCCTCCAGTGGAAATCTACCAAAAAGTGCAAGACTAGCAATAGTCTTGGTGCAAGGCCAAGACCATGACCACTTATTAGACTGCAAGACCAAGACCAAGACCACACATGCAAGACCAAGACCAAGACTAACACGGTTTTGGTCTTGGTCTTGCATTTGCTCATCACTATAGATTATACACTTGGAGATCTCCTGCAGATAGTCCAAAAAGAATAGTTCGTAACCAGATATACTATATCCTTATCAAACAAAGATTTAAAAATAACGTAAAATCTGCAAAGACATACCCCAGTGCTGATGCTGCAACTGATCACAACCTGCTATGTACGCAACTGCAGCTAAAGTTAAAGGCGACGAAATTTCCACCTATTCAAAGAAGATTCGACCATAAAATAGTAAAACGTCCTGAAATTGCAGAAAGCCTAAAAATAAAAATCAACAACCAAATTACAAACCTTAATGCTGAATCAGAGAACCTAGAAAGTGCTTCAGTAGACTCACTCTGGAGGAACTTTAAGAATGCCTTGGTGGAGGCTGATGAAGAATGTCTCAAAATCAAGAAATAAATGGCAAAAATGGATGACGGATGAAATTTTGGACCTTATGGGTGAGAGACGAAGGTGAAAAAATAAAAATATGACCTGCTATAAAGAATTACAACGAATAATACGTAAAAAAATAGTGAAAGCCAAAGAGTTGTGGCTGGAACAGGAATGTAGGGAGACAGGAGAGTTTCGAAAAAAGCATGACGAGTTTAACATCCACAGAAAACTGAAGGAAGTCACGGGCACGCACAGAAAGCAAGTTCCCTCCATCCTGAAAAATGTAAATAGATAAATACTACTTGATCCTGAAGACACAAATAATGATATCAAATAACTATTTAATGATAATCGAAGAGCTCATGACATAGGTGATGCAGACAATGGACCTTCAATTTTAAAGACCGAGGTAGAAAAAGCAATTAACCAATGCAAAAACGGAAAAGCCGCTGGACCTGATGAAACACCAATTGAGTGGCTTAAGTTCCTAGACGAAAATTGCCTGCTTAACAGCATTTACGACACAGGACTAATCCCCAAAGATTGGCTTTGCTCGTCATTCCTAAGAAAAACAACGCAAATGTATGTGGCGACTTTAGTCAATAAGCTTAATGAGTCTTTGAAAGTACTGCTTAAGATAGTCCTGAACAGGATACACTCAGAACACTAGTTGGGAAAGAGTAGTTCGGCTTTGTGAATGGTTTTGGAACACGAGAACATCTCTTTTGTGTGCAAACCTTGTCGCAAAGATGCTGGAAAGTTCAGAAACCAGTTCACGTGTGCTTTAAAGATTTTGAAAAAGCATTCGACAAAGTGAAGCAGATTCTGGAAACAACCGGTATAGATGATAAAGATATAAGACTCTTGCGAAATCTTTACTTACATCAAACTGCTACTGTAAAGGTCGACAATGGCTATTCAGACCAAATACCTATTAGACTGGGTTGTGTAATATCGCCAATCATTTTTAATGTTTATTCAGAGGCAGTCTTTAGTGAGGCTTTAAGCGATCAGCCAGGCATTGTCATAGGAGGTCAAACAATAAATAACATCAGATACGTCGATGACACTGCTATAGTAGCGGAAAACATCGAAGACCTACAAGTGCTACTCGAAACACTAAATACTGCTTGTCATAACAAGGAACTAAAAATAAATGTTTCAAAAACCAAACTTTTAATCAGTAGCAAAAACCCCATGGTACCGGTTCCATTTACAGTAGATAATCAAAGTATCGAGAGAGTAAGCAGTTATAAATACTTGGGATGCTGCATAAATGACCCATTTAATCCAGACCAGGATATAAGGATTCGTACTGAAATGGCTAAAGCCTCGTTCATAAAACTGCGCTACATTCTCACCAATAAAAAATTGAATTTGTTTTAGAAAAAAGTTCCTGAAAAGCTATATATGGCCAGTTTAGAGTACGAAAACTTGAATGAATAATTAGGTCATATTCTTCGAGGAGAACGCTATTCACTACTATAAGTCATTTTAAACGGTAAGATCCAAGGAAAAGGAGACACAGGAAGGAAAAGGTTGCCTTGGTTCAGAAATCTACGACAATTGACTGGGCTGACTGCTGAAGAGCTCATGCACGTCGCTCAAGATCGAGAAAGATACAGACAGATCGTCATGGAGACTACCAACCTTTACATTTTTAGACATGGTACCACAAGAAGAAAAAGAAAGGTTGTCGACTTGACAGGGGTACCGATCAAAGGAAAGAAGAAGACACTATAACCGGTGACACCGGCATGAGTACTCCGAGTACCGGCTCAAGTAGAGATGGGGCAAGACCGGCAAATCGATACTCAACAAAGCAACACGATGCAAAGATGCATACTTCTGCTGCAGCTTCCAGAGAATGCAATCTAGCCACCAAGAAGTAATGGATAAGCCAGAAGAAAGCTAAAAAATTAGAGCATTATGTTACATAAAATTGTGATCACAATGTTATAATTCAAATATCAACTTTTGTAGGTTGGACGCATCCTACGAAAGCTAAAACTAGCAATTATTCAAACCAGGAATAAAAGCAAACGAGATGGCATAGCAATGCAAAAATCAATATTTTATAAAATGTCGGTAAATTGTGTATAAACGTTGATTGACCAATAGGCGCCTATTAGCGAATTAACGGTATAAATTAACATTGTTTAAATATAATTGAATAAATAAGTTTTGCAAACAATGTTGTTATTACAATCTAGAATAAGAGAGTAATATTATTAAGACAATTTATAAAAATATGTTTATTTTTCTTACATGTATATACTAAGCACCAGTGGATATCCGTACTAGTCTCTCCAGCAGAATCTCACGTGTGATATCTTCAAACAGTTTAAGAGCAAGACATAGATTGCAGTGGAGGCTAGAGGGAGTTACAAAGGACAAGCCTGGATCCAGAAAGAAACAAAACCACTGATGACATTTTGTATTGTATAGTTATAATGTAAATTGCGATATGTTTTCTCGAATTGAGGTCTTTCTCTTTAAAGCAACGTGTTAACGTTGGGGACCAACGTTTAGAGGGTGAGGGCACGTGTGAACTACTAAAATGCATATGCTACTAAATAAATATCACCCTCTCCTAAGTTTGAACTTGAACTTGCTAAATATAATGTAAACATTAAAGACAAATTATAAACAACGCAAAGAGTCGACGGGAGCGATTATGAACCTTAAACATGCAACGATCAGCACAATTTTATGATATAAATACGCTAGCGAACGATTAGTTGGGCCTAAAACCAGCTCCTAGGCTCTCCACATAGGCGCTTTTCGATTCTAATCTATCCTTTTCTCCACACCCTAACCTGAGCTTGGCTCGATCACGTGGTCGCGAAGTTTAGGGGTTTCATATCCGCAGTAGTAAAAGTCGAGTCTATGATAAGTTTGTCAAAGTTTTGAGAAAGATAATTTTCTAAGTAAAACCTGTCAAGTAGTGAAAAGTGCAGTGTAATTTTTGAATGAACTTAATATCAAAGTATCAAACCAACCATAAATCAAACACAACACAAACTGTTAAGAAAAACTATATTTATAAAACAGTGACTAAAGACCTATAAACAATTTCAAAAATATACCTGAATCGAGAGAGCATGCGCATCTTAGTAATCCAGTATAATATAATCTGATAAAATGTTAATGTTTTCTCGTTAAGTATTTGACCAATAGACGTTGTTATTATTTTTAACTGAAGTGCTTTCCTTATCATCTTTCTCTTCTCATCTGACGTAGATCGATCCCGAATCTAAGCTATATTCCTGCACGCTATGCAAGGCGTGGCGTCGCGGATGAAAACCTATCGCGGCAATATGAAGGAGTATAAATGTTTAACCAACTGCCTCTGGAGCTTCAAAGCTTGGAAAGTGGTAGGAGTTTCAATATACATGATAACAGGCTATTATTGAGTAAGGCCTATTACTCCCTTGACGAATTTGACCCTGATAGATTGAAGATTTTTGTTCTGTCTTTATTTTCTATTGGTCGACAAATCTAGACTAATGCTATGCAGGCTATGCTTACTTTCAAATTAATGTTTTGCGGCAAAGCAGACCTAATCTAAATGGCATCTTTTTGCGATGTAACCACTAAAGGATACAAATGTTTAATAAATCAACAACTTCCGTAAATATTTGTTGAACGTAATTAATTAAAAGCCGGTAACAACTTTCACACCGACGACTGTCTAGCAATTTTTTTGTCAGTAAGTATCGGTTACGATTTCGTAACAAGACTATTGCAAAAGGTGCCGGAATCTTAACATTAATGTAGGAAATACATAACCATATATCCTTAAAGAAGTAAATGTTTAAGTAAACATTCGCGGTTGCATAAGATATTTATCTAATATGCTAATATGAAGTCAATATTATTACGTTTGGTATTTGACAATAATAATTATGAAAGTATGACTTGCGTCCATTGTTTACATTACTATAATAAAACTTGTGCGAAACAGGTGCTTTAAATGTTAAAAGTGCCTGTCCGAGGCAGTACTGAAAATTGAAAAGTTCTGCTTGTGTGAAGAATATTGTCTTTTGATTTTACTCTATTTCTTCTTTCGTCCTTCCTTCTTCTCTATTCTATTTCATTCTCCTACTATGCATCTGAACTGGTTTATTTCAATATTTGGAAAATAGTCTCTGTACAAAGAACCAAAATTAGCTTCTTAATTAACATTCAACTCAACCTATCACGAAAGAGCATTGTTAAAGCTCTCAGTCAATTCCCTTAATACAAAATTTCTTATAATATATCTCTTATTAAAGTCATCTATTTTCGATGTTCTTAACAAAAATATGATAAGATATCCCGATTAGCGTTATCTGTAACCAAATTAATTGACAAAAAGTACGTTTTTCAATGGTTTCCATAGATGTCGCTGCTGATACGAATTGCACTCCAACAATAAATAATTATTTACGAGCCGTTTAAAAGATAAGGCTTATCAAAGTCACTTTGTTGCGTTCTAGAGGCCTTGACTAAGAAGATAAATCATTCGTTATCCGTTTTATTAATAGCACATGAGTTCAAGCGGTTAGACCAAAAAAATAATTGTGAAATTACAGCGTGATTCAGAATAACGATAATTACAACTAATTGAAGATTAAACGACAATAAAGCAACAATAGTCACAATAAAACAATCTGAATTGCTCTTGTGAAATATTATTACGTACAGAGCAGACGTCAACCAAAGTAGCCTTCCAAATTAAAATTCGTACATCTGTACTTCGCGTTGGCCTCTGCGAAGTTAGAAGACGTGGGGAACAACTCTACAGTGAAGAGCTGAGGAAAATTAAATAAACAAATATCTAGAGCGATAAGGAGGGATGTCAGAGGATATGAGAGAAAAGAGATCGAGCTCAGTATAGAGAATAATAAAACTATGAAAGTACTTCGCAGGAAAAAGAGCAATATGGAAAATGAGGGACATAGAAGGAAAAATTACGACAAACAGAAAAGAAATACTGAACATTGTGGAGGAATTTTACCAACTACTATATAAAGTCGTCACTCTGGTGAAGGAAAGATGGTCTATGCGCCAGAACTTCTGACATCTGACAGAGGCATTGTCTATCAGGGTTCAGAGGAATTACCGGATATTGCATCAGAGGAAATAAAACTGGCTCTGAAAAAAGCCAAAATCAACAAAGCACCAGGTGAAGATAATGCACTGTCTGACGCAGGCGGTCAACGCTTATTCAAAAACTAAAAGCTCTCTTCAATCCCTGTCTCTTTAATAGCACAATACCAGAAAAATGGCACAATTCCATCGTGATCCTATTATATAAAAATAGAGATATTGCGGAATTTGGAAACTACAGACCAATAAGCCTTCTGAGTCACCTCTACAAACTGTTCACCAGAATTATAACCACCCGACTAGAGAATAAGCTCGACTTTTTTCAACCTGTAGAACAGGCGGGTTTCCATGGCACTAATGACCATCTACAGAGTATTAAAACATTGATTGAGAAAACAATCGAATATAATAGACCTCTGGCCCTGGCTTTTGTCGACTTTCACAAGGCTTTCGACACCGTTGAATTGGATGCGGTTTTGGGGGCACTCCAGGAATGCAGAATTGATTACCGATACCCTAAACTTATCCATAACATCTAGAAAAATGCATCAATGATGGTAAAGCTACATGAAAATACCAACCCCATAACCATTGGCTGAGGTGTAAGGCAAGGCGATAGATTGTCCGCCAAGTTGTTCATCACAGTTATAGAAGGCGCATTCAAGAAACTCGATTGGGACCAAAGAGGCTTAAACATCGATGGACAAAACCTAATTAATCTACGCTGTGCGGATGATATAGTGTTGATTTTGGATAGCCTTGGAGACATAAGCCTGATGCTACGAGATCTACAGGAGGTGTGTGCGAGAGTTGACCTGAATATCAACATGTTAAAAACAAAATTTGACAAACCTTGTTCCCAGTGGTAATATGAACATTGGTACGAACGAAATTGAGCTGGTGGATAGTTATATATACCTCGGCCATGAAATACGCACTTGCAGAGATAACCAAACGCGTGAATTGTAGTATTTATAGTTTAACTTTCTCTTTATTGACCAGTAAAAACTGCATTTCGCGTTGATTTTTGAGCGTGTTATTGGTAGACTGATTTGGCTTAATACTGCATTGTAACTTTAAAATCACTTGACTTAGAATTTGGACAGTATCCTGGTATCCTCCATTAGGAGGAGGAGGATTATACTTCCTGAGCTAGAATTGTGGATTAGGTCATCGGTAGAACAACCAAGGAGTTCAATGGATGAGCGGACTAGGTGGGAGACAAAGTCTGCCCGATTGATGGTTTACTCGAGAATGTATATAATGCAGTTTTAGGTTTCTTCAAGTCCGTAATATTAATTGTTATACATATTTAATACTTAAAGTTAAGTATACCTTCAGCTGATAAACCAACAAGTGAGCTTGAGGCCTGGTACACGGAGCTGGAAGAACTAGTGAAAATTACTAAGAAACAGGATCTCGCCTTTATTATGGGAGATTTCAATGCCAAATTGGGCAAAGGACGAGTGTCGGACCTGATTGGGGAGTTTGGACTGGGCGATAGAAATGACAGAGGCGAAAAACTCATTGAATTCTGCCAACATGGCAGCAACAAATACATGGTTTAAACATCACCCTCTAAGACTTTAGACATGGACATCACCACAACATACGAGTGTCAGAACGGTTCGTAACCAGATTGATTTCATAATGGTCAATAAAAGATATCACAAGGCGCTTATCAACATCAAGACCTATCCAGAAGCCGATATTGGCTCGGACCACCAACCTGTTGTAGGTAGAGTACGGCCCAAATTGAATATCACGAAAAAATCCAAACCATTTAAACAGACAACAGACTTGCTGTTGGACTTCTGAGAGATGCCACTATAAAACAAACAGTGAATGAAGAATTAAATGAACATCTTGCAAATGTGTCTCGTGACCCTGCTTCTTCCAATAATGTTGATAGCATGTAAGAGACATCTCGAATAGGACCACTCAGAGAAATTTAAAAATATCTCCAAGAAGAGGTAGGCAGGAATGGATGACACAGAAAATTTTGAGCTTAATGGACGAGCAAAAAGAGCCCAAGGCTGCAAGCAAAACAAATGACTACAAACATCTCAACAGAACTATCCGTACTAAGATAAAACACGCTAAAGAAAGCTGGATTGAAAGTAAATGCTCCGAGATCGAGCATGCTAAGTCCGGATGGGAAGCTGTTAGACTCCACGAAGAGAAAACTGGAGGAATGGAAAAAATACATCAAGAACCTTTTTGAGGATGTCAGAGCAGAACCTCGTCGGACGGATATGAATGGGGAGGGTCTGAGTATCCTGGAGTCAGAGATGCACTATGCGATAAAACAACTGAAAACAAACAAAAGCCCAGGACCAGACGAAGTCTACCCTGACATTTTAAAACTGATTAGTGAAGAGAATACTGATTTATTTGTCACTCTGTTTAATCGTATTTATGAGACTGGCAAGGTACCTCGCGAATGGCTATAATCGGGTTTTATACCACTACCAAAGAAAGCGAAACCCAAAAATTGCGGTGATTTCCGACTGATAAGTTTGATGAGTCATGCTCTAAAGGTTCTGCTGAGAATAATCCTTAATCGCATCTCTCGCAAATGTGAAACGAATATTGGGGATAACCAATTTGGTTTCGGGGGCGGAATGGGTACGAGAGAGGCTCTATTTAGCTTGCTGGTCTTAGCACAAAAATGCTATGATCAACAAAGATACCTCTTCATCTGCTTTATAGATTTCGAGAAAGCATTTGATAGAGGTCGTGTTTCAGACCTGTTATCATGTCATGGGTCTGGACGGGAAAGACTCTACCCTGCTGCGAAACTTATACTGGAACCAGAGGGCTAAAATTAAAATTGCGGGATCCACGTCCGAGCAGATCGAGATCCACAGGGGAGTTAGACATGGCCATGTTTTATCACCGTTGCTGTTCAACCTCTACTCAGAACTAATATTTAGCAGAGCTTTGGTGGACTCTTCGGATGGAGTTCAGGTTAATGGTGTGAATATTAACAGCATAAGATATGCCGATGATACTGTCCTGATCGCAGACTCGGATCTTGGCCTACAACAACTAGTCAGCAGTGTTCACATGGCTTGCGAAGCGTTTGGCATGAAAATAAACATAAAAAGACCAAGGTTATGACCATCAAAAAATCAAAGGATGTTCCACAGCCAATCCAAATAAACGGAGAAGTTCTAGAACAGGTGGATAGGTTTCGCTATTTGGGATGTTGGGTGAACTGCAAGTTGGATCCGGACGTAGAAATAACATGTAGAATAGAACAAGCCAGGAACTGCTTCCTGCGACTTCGGAAGCGGCTCTGTGACTCACGACTCAGCGTGGATCTGCGTCAAAGACTCTCGAAGTGCTACGTCTAATCTGCTCTCTTGTATAGAGCCGAAACATGGACACTCAAAGCACAAACCATCAACAAATTGGAAGCTTTCGAGATGTGGACCTATCGTAGAATGCTCAAAATAACATGGATATCGTACACCACAAACGAAGAAGAGCTACGCAGACTGGGAACAGGACGAGAGCTATTTAAACTTGTAAAGGTCCGGAAAACATCGTATTTAAGACACCTACTGAGACACGCTAAATATCATTACGGACAACTTATCGTTAAGGGAACGATCGAGGACAGGCGCGGCCTTGGAAGGAAGAAACTGTCATGGCTGAGAAACGTAGGTCAGTGGACTGGCCTGAACTTTGAAGATCTTATAAGAACAGCCGAAAATCGAAAAGAGTGGTGTCAGGAGTGGTGATGGAGACGGTACATTAAGAAGAAGAAGAACACTTTCAAAAAAAGAAGTGAGAAACGTGTGTAATTCTAATTTTTCAAACTGTAAAGGCGATTGCCCTCTTGCCAGTATCTACCTTCTCGAGAATTGGAAAAAGCTTTAAGCTGTTCTCGCATTTGGCGAACGCGAGGTAGACTCCTTAGATTTGATGGCCCGCCGGATCTGTATTTTTATATTATTTTAACACTTCCCCTGTTCAGGCAGCTCATAGCGTTCATTTTGGAATATTTGAATTTTTTATTGCAATATCCCAAATGCATTATCGGATATTCTCCTTGACCGACTTAAACGATAATTTGTCAAATCTTTTCCTGCATATACGTTTTAGAGGGAAGGCTTCATCATTCATCAATCACAATAACAATTAGCAGTTCAGTATCAGTTCCACCTAAAGTTCTGCTCTTTGGAATCTTCATTGTATCATTTTGCAATGATTTTCCTAAATTTCCAGAATCCCTCCGCCAAAATTTTTGCCATATGCTCCCACTTCCATTGCAGTGAAATTATAGAGGGGATCAGCTAAAGCGAAAAGCACAACTGAATAGCTTTTTGGTGCCTCCCATTTAAAGCCACAAAGCAATTTGGAACCTGTCATCTTGTCCAAAATTCATCAGCAATAATGTTCCATTTCTCTTCTGTCGGCATTGACATAACTTCATTGAAAAGGACAGTCATTATTGTTCTACTGGTGTCATGGATTATTGCTGCCAAAGTCGGTCTAATCTCTAGCTGAAGGAAATAGTTTTGAAAAAGTCTTCAGTGCCAAGAAACCTACAAAAGACAAAAAATAATGTGAAATGTTTCTTGCTGAAACTACGGCGTAATATATATTAATATAGCATAGTATTATTTTAATGGTTACCACTTTAAAGATGGAGAACAAGAATGTACGGAACAATGGGCCTCTATTCGACAAGCTGCTGTATTTCACCAAAAATATAAATATGAAGACAGCATTTGGCAGAATATAGCTGACATTGAGGAGGTAAACGATAATGACGATCCTGCTGATGTTACTTTGGATGAAGAAACTATAGACGCTGACGAACCAGAATCCATGCAAGAAAATATAGAAGAGGAACTTGAAATCGAAGATCAGAAGACCCAGAAAGAGGTAATTCCTGTGGGCTAACCTAAACCTGGATTAAAGCGAAAAAACAAACAACATCCCGCTGATGCTTTTCTGGCTGATATACCACCTCCTCTGAAATGCCATTCTTCTTAATCAAGCTACAAGCCGCATTTTTAACATAGTAGCAGGAACATGAAATGGAACAGCTACTGGCCTCTCACGAGACAATTCGTACACTTCCTTCGACCCAACCCCTCTCTACACCCTCACCATCATCATCAGGGCCTGTTCACTTTGTTCCAACACCATATGTATCTCCTCCGGAGCACTATAACTTAGCTCTGAATACCATTCTACACATCAGGCTCAGAAGTTTCTAGAATCAGATTTCCATATGTAATCTAATGTTGTCTGAGCGGTAGCTCTCGTAAATATCTATTTCGTGCAAACAATTCCTGAGTGCAGCTTTTATGGCCTAGAGAGCCGCGACTGGAAAGTTCCATAACAAACTTGTAATACAGAGTGTCTTCAAAACAATTTAAAGCATACATTGTTTCCCTCCCAACCAAGGGCTCAAAGAAATTCACACCAACACTCATAAAGAAAATACGAACCAGACGATACTGGATATTACCAACTTGTGTACAATCGTAGCAAATTAACTTAACTTACCTCACGCTTTAAGATAATGAATATATATTAATATAAATTATAGATTAATATTGACGTCATGAGGTTCTTGAAAATCGTTATTGAGATAGCCTATGAACTCGGCGAGAGGGATCGACTTCTTTAAATTACCATTTATTTTTGAGATTTTATTATTAGTATTATCTAGTGACGGGGATAACATAATTTTTCTAAAGTATTATCAATAATAATAATAATTAATGGCTTTCTAGCAAGCTCTCAGATTACGAGGGACATATTAAGTTAGCAGGTCAATTTTCCGGAAACATGCAAACCAGGCAATATTTTGAGTGCATCGTTATTATAATATCTTCAGCAGTAATATGATATAATAAAGGGAAAGTGCTAGTTGGATTGTTTCCTGCGATTATTCAAAAATTGCTCATTCTACCAGGCATAAATTCATAGCCGATATTGCAGTCAACTACTTAAGCATTTAAGCCTGAAGTTTGAATCTGAATTTGAAAAATATTACGTAAATATTTAAGACAAATTATAAGCAATTATGAACCTTCACGTCAGTATATATTCTCGAGCAAGCCATTACTCGAGCAGACTTTGTCTCCCACCCAGACCGCTCATCCATTGAACTGCAGTACATACCCTGGTTGTTCTACCGATAAATATCCACGATTCTAACTCAGGCGCTGTAGTCCAGAGGGATCTAGTCGCATAAATCGAAGGTTTAGTGATTTTAAAAATTGAATATTGCAGTAGTGCTCTGAGAGAAATTAAGCTAAATCAGGCTGCCAATAATACGCTCAAAAACCAAAATTTACCGTAAATTAAAACTCAAGACTAAAATTTTATTATACAACAATGTCTTTTGGTTATAGAGCTAATGGGAATGGGAAACTGTTTGATACATTACCCAAACTCCAGCGGCTTTTCGTCAGTATCGCTGTCTTGCTTGATAGATAAAATAGAATAGAATTGAAGGGAGTTGGCGCTGGTACCCGCCTCTGCCACTGCAACCTATGCAGGTTTATTGTAATACTCCAAACCATGCTTAGAGGACCTCATCTAGTCTGGTCTTCCTAATCAGACTCCACAAATGGAGTACCGGCTCCTCCATGTATCTTGCAGGTTCGGGTTCGGTCTCTCTGAGCCTGCAGAGAGCCTCACACTGGCATCACACGTATTTTGGAGTTTCCTCCTGCAACCAGATATTCAATTTGGGGCTCAGCCCCCAGTTTCTCCGCGCAAAGTTGCCTGCATCTGCCCAGTGCAATTCTTGCTTTCTGAGTAGCGTTGCTAAGATGAGGTCCCCTAGTCATACCTTGGTCAAAAGTGACCCCTAAGTATTCGACTTCCTTGAAAAAGGGAATTATTCTCCCGGTGAGCATTGGATTTTTCAGATCCTTTAATGCTCTTTACTTTGTGAATGACACTATTGTGGTTTTCAGCGGATTAACTCCTCTTCACACCATTTGGACCATCCTCTATAGTGGTGTAAATATTTCAAAGGGATCATTCAAACAAAATTGCTTTTAATTTTGTTCAACGTAAAGTTGATGAAATTATAGAAAATATTGGTTAAGCTTGTCTAATACATTTCTCACATATCGCTCGTGACACATGACCAGTTGAAAAGAGTCAATTGACAAGGAAATATTATCTAAATCTCAATTGCGGAGAATAAAAATATGTGCATTACCATAGATTGAATAACATTGAATTAATCACGGGTGTAAATTGCTGTAAGCGCCGCCGCCTGCTCGAACAAATAAAACTCAGGTCAATTAATGCATATATGCGGTTTCATTCTGGGAATTGTTGTTATGGTGGAAATTTTTCAAATTTTAAATGTAAAACGCTTCGAACACTCCAATGAAATATAAAAAAATTGCATGCGTGAAATAAATAAGGCGGAGCGGAGGGTAGTATGACGTGAATTTTGTGCTAAATAACTTTGATCATCTAAACCCTAAACCCAATATACATAATATCATCTTCTTATTAGCTCATAAGATAATGCTAAGCAGTGACTAACAATATGGCTAAAGTTGGTATCAAACAATATCAAGATATATAGAGTATTATGTGCTATTCCAATCCTAATACTATATAAGGAATTGAATCAAAATAAGTAATAGTCTAGACACAGAAAAAAAAATTTGGAAATAAAAAGAAACTAAGTTCAAATTCTAATGTCGAAATACGTAAACAATTACGTGTCGAAGACTACGCTATCTGCTTGGTCACCATACAAAATCTACATACTCACATACACCCTAAATAATACCAAGCATTTGAGGCCAATACTTTATTTTGAATAGTAAAATATAGCAAGCTCCTCTAACCTATTACGTAGTTTACCTGAATAGAAAGTAGCCAGCTACCCCGTAGTGAAATTTCGAACTGACCCGGTCTACTGACTGACTAGACACACCCCCTAGTCAACCTTGACAGTTTGATGTAAAATGTTTGAAGGTATCAAATGAAAGGTTATAAAATCTTGAAAGTTCACTTCTTCGAAATGCTTTGCTGCAACCTGCAACCTGCAACCTAGACGGTGATAGAAATACCGAATTTATCACATAGACTATACTAAGTTAATTTAACTCGGTTAGTATAGCCTTTCCAAAAACCCAAGTTGCAAGTTTCAACATGAGAACGTATTCCTCAAAAAGGAAACAATGTTATGTTCGATTGTCAAAGCCAAAATTAAAGTAAAAGATAATAAAATGGATTAACTTCCTCGGATATAAAATGTACTAGAGATAGTTCATAAATCTAGCACCCGTAAGAAGTAAGTAATATTTCTAAGCTAGCGTAGCAACAACTCACAAAGGGTATTTAAATATGTATACTTCGGTAGATTATGCTGTATGCTATTATTTACTAAAGAAATTAATCAACCATTTTCGAAAAACGATCGAGTACTAGATTCTGTGTAACATTTAAAAGTCTATGCAAAGTATTAAATATTCCTGGCACAATAGTGTCCAAGTGTAGTAATATAAATATAAAATTAGACTTATAGCGTGTAACAGCGTCAGACTCTCAAGGTTATATCTGAGAATTAGCCATCATTCTTCTCTATATGATAAAACAGTGCTGATTAACCAGATTCCGGTAAAATAGGTTCTTCCTGATCTACAAGGAAACAGTCATAGAACCTCGCAACAAAGCGCTAGCGGGGCTTAACCGTAGATTACAGCTACTAAAACCATTTCCAAAAACTAGCTCCAAAAACCAGCTTCAAAATAAAACAACTCCAAAAACCCTAAAAGCGTAAATTAAACCATAACAACAACATAACACGAAATTTACAAAAATGCCAGACTCGGCCCCAAATATCTACTTGAAATTCTACATTCGAACAACTTGAAATCACTTACCCATAACTAGGGGTTTACCAAAACTGCCTGGGTATCTTGAGAAGGACAACGGTCTATAGTGCCATTACGGCGGTTGCTAAGACTTAATTCCCACGCAACTGACCTTCCCACCGGAGCCCTAATCGACTTCCAGTCTACTTCATATACAAAATAAGGACACTCCTCGAGGATTACTTCCCTACCCAAGGGAAATTCTTTGGCTAATGATTAAACAAAAGCCTTCCGAAATCAATAATAACAGTTTTTCTTTTGTTTCCTCTCCTCCTACTGGATCAAAATATCGGAAACAAATCTGTAAACACGTCAATCACTATCAGCTGACATTCAATGTCAGCTAAAAATCCTCATATGTCAATCAAAATACTACCTGTCAGAAAACCTAGACAGGTACGAACTTATCGAGAAAAGACAATAGAGATGCTCGACCAAGTCGATATTCCTCCCCAAAATAATCTTTATAAATAAGAGAATTTTCACCCGTAACAAGAGTCCGTTCAGAAATGCTTGACATCACACAACCTCAATTATACCGCATATATGTGCATTTTGGTAAATTAAACGTTTCCCGATGACTATATTAATCATGCTCACCTGAAGGCAAAAATATAACCAAATAATTCATTGGCAAAAATATGTTATTCATACAGACAAGATAATTCAAGAGGCTTGGGAGGCAACACGAGTGTGTGATGCCTCTGACATTCTGCCACTTGTAATTACGACTGACGAAGACAATATCTCTGACTTTAGTTCTGACTCTGACAATACTGACGAGACTGATTAAGTTTTTATGTTCATGCAAATTTTATTTTATGATCGTCATTTAAGTATTCAATCATATCGTTATCCAGACCGAGACAAGACCGAGATCGAGACCATAGTCTCGCAAACTTTCAGCCACTTGGCGACCGTGTAACCAGGGCTCTTGCAGAAGGACGATGTCGATGCCTTCTTTTTCAAATTTCCGGCATAGTGTAGCTGAAGCAGCATTGGCATGCTGAAGATTTACCTGCAAGACCCGTATTTATCCCCTCATTTTATATGTGGAAGTTCTGAGTGAGTATCTCCATCCTCCACTTCCATGGCGATATGTGTCCTCTCCATCGGACCTATGCCTTGAAGGTTGGAACCTTCGGGTCCCTGTTCTTCCTCGGCTGTGTCAGCCTCTAGGAGCTGGGTTTTTGCCGAGGCTTTCTCGGTATCGCTGACTTCTCCCTGTTCCTTCACCCGGAATTTGATTCTTCCTATGCCGAAGAAGGGCTGCGTTCCCAGCTTCCTTAACTCATTGAGGGAGTCTTTGTCCATGGAGAAGTTCCATACTTGGCGATGGTCGGTTGGTGTTTATTAACAAAACCCAAACCAAACTAACCCAAACTAACCCAAAGATTGTCCACAATTTAACAGCCCATCGTTCCCCACCTGCAGTCTTTTAAGAACTCTGTCACCCTCAAGTTTTTCCGCGTCTTCGTCGGGTATATAGATGGTGCAGGAGCATGGTTTTGGCACTTCATCCCCCTCTAAAGCCTTTAGCTCTGCTCCATTCCAGGGTTTCAGTGTTGGGATTATTTCATTAACCCATTGAGCGCTGTCTCTGTCAGCACACGTGATTATGAGATATCCCGACCCATGTGTACACTTAAGGAGGCGTACAAATGGGATGTCTTCAAAAGCTTCATCATGGACTTCTGGAGTGCTTTCAGCTGGTCCGGTTCCATGCGAGTGTCTGGGTAGCTTTGTGGCACAGCGGCTGTCTTAACTGCAGTGAGGGCCTCTTTAAAGGACACTTCTCGGGCCTTGGCCTTTTTTATCAGCTGTTTGCTGCTGCCTGGGGTACAGCAATAGCGGACGCTTCTTGGATTTGTGTGACTCGATAGACTTATCATTTTTGGCGTCTTTTTGTTGCGGTTCTGCTTTCTTGCTAAGCAACACACACACACAAAAAAGAGGTTTGATGCCGAGAACCTGTCGCGGCCCTGCATGTCTTCACTCATCGACCTCGACGACTAAAGCTTTTTTGCTATTAACAGGTTCTAAATATACAAGAACTATATTCAGATTCAGTACAAAACTTAAGCTAGAATTTATTTTAAATCCATAAAAATGTCAGCATATTCCGCACCTGTATCGAGGAAATCCTTGAAACACTATCTTCAAGCAAGCAACCGTAGACAATTTATAAGTCTATATTGAAAGTTTTTCACCTATTTGGTAAACAATATTAAAATTTATATGGCGTTTAGAGGGGTATCGACTTAATTTATTATGCGCGTTAGGAAACTATTAATTTTTAAAAGAGGTTGTAAAAGAGGTTAAGTAATCGGCGCGTTCTTACATAGCAGCGCCGGCCGCAACCGTATGCGATAATAATTGCGACAAGAACTAGAATTGCGTAGTCATTTTATTTATAGTTCGCATTTTTGCAAGAATCGACCGTTTATGGGTTGTAACACGCCCACACTGGGGACGTCAAATGAATGAGGGGACCCTAGGATTATTGAAATTTCCTGGTTCCATTTAACTACGCATAATTTTGCAAAATGTGTATTTCATCTGACAAGTTCGAAAAGGTACATCATCTAGAAATTCTAACAAAAAATTTGCACCAACTTAATTTTTCATTCAGCTTGTACTTCATAAAATATGACGCTTCTTTTGTTGAAGGTCTAGCAGCCACGAGCGCTATCTGATCAAAAAACTTCAAGACGATGATCAATCAGTTTTGGGACAACGACCAATTACTGCCAAAATATCGTTTTCTTGTTTTACTCGAGAGAGGGGACTTGCATTATGTACCAGTCTGATTGGCGCCGTATTTATAGTCACCACAACAAGATCTGTTATTGAGACCGGTACATTGGCGTAGATGATATAATCAGCCTGAAAAATATGATGTTGAACGATATCGATAATACGATTGGAAAGAAATGGCAAGTATGATTAGCTATTCGATTCCACACTACCCTGACTGGTGCCCATCAACCAATTGACATCTTACTCCTTATATGATAAGAGAGTCCAAGAGCTGTTATAATTGTACTATAATCATCTCAATGGATACATCATATGTGTAGTCATTAGGTTGAAATAGTTATAATTGAGCCACGTTCAAACACTGTTTCCAATAACGCGTGTTGAAATCTAGTTTTAAGCACACAAGAACATGATTCCTCATGCTCCATGCACTACATGCATTCCGGATTTTCTATGATCCGCAGCAGGTACTTACTTGCTCTTTTTAGTTAAACTTAGAGCCCCATATTACCTCAAGATGCTTGGTTCACCCTTTGTAACATAAAGGCTGGCCGAAAGAGTTGATGGCTGGAAGAACCTTCCCTAGCGTACGCTTCTTAACAACAAGTGGAATGCTCGTTGTATGAGTGTCTCTGGGTTCATGAATAATGATGACCAGATCGTCAGCATAGGCTTGAGTGTAAAACCCAGTTTCGTTCAATTTCTACAACATACCAAAAGAGTGGTGATCCATCTTGGGAGCAGGCTCTTTTACAAGTCTTCTTGATGCGGCTGCTTATTTGTTTCTTCCTGAGTCCACGAGATGCTTGAGTGACCCTTTATAGCTCAAAGTTAGAGTGCATAAGATATATATGTTTTTGCTCTTATAGACGATTAATTTTTTAGATATTTATGGAGCCTCTTCAGTCCGAATGAAGCTAAAAAACTTTTTAATATCTTAATATTCATATCGATATAATTATTGTATTTACTAATTATTTCCTAATTTCTTTTTCGCGGTTTTGACAGGTGAGGTAGATTTGTTCCTCGATACGACAAATTCTTCTAGGTTTTATAGCTTCATTGGGGACACTTGTGCAATTTACTTACACCCTCATAATAATATGTTCTTCTAGTTGAATTTGATCAAATTTAATAAAAACGGAGTGAAGAAAAAGGAGACACACTGAGACATAAAAATAAAATCTCGCCTACGCCACTGATATATTTAGGTACCCAAGGGATTAAGGGTACGAGTTACGGGCTTGGCGAAGCGACCCGACTCGGACAAAAAAAGCAAAGGAGGTAGAATTTAGGAGGCCTTGAAACCACTTTTGGGCCGCTTGCTTTTTTTACCCATCTATACACGGATGCAAGTTATAAATTCATGGTCAAATAAAAGAGACAAAAAGTGGACGCTCACGATTCGCGGTTCTTGAAAGTTGTCTAATAGTTTTATAAGACGTAGTAGATTGGTTTCGCGATTTCGAATAACAAAATCGTATTATTTTGCTTTTATTTTGGCGTTGTTTTCTGTGGTTGCCGAATAAAACACCATTTGGGTCGGTTTTTTAATGCTTTTAAAGATTATGAGACCAAGCTAATTTGTATATATTTTTTAATTTAATATCTATAATACTAGCACGTTGATTAGGTTGGTAAGTGAGGGCGAAAAAGTAATGATCAATAAATAGGTGGTACAACTTCCATGTTTAAAATAACATTTTACCTCGTAATTTCCTATAAAATCGGCACAAACCCTTGCTTAACGCTTGAAAATTATCCAAATTCTAATATCCTGGCCCTTCAATCATTTTTAATGGACTTTTTTGCCATAAAAACTATAGGATAAACGTAAATATTACCTTGAAATCTACCATAAAATCCACCCATTTTTCCAGCTTCAATTGTTTTCAATGAGATTTCAGTGCACAAATCTTCATATTTTCGTGGTCGTGTCAAAATATTGGAAGACGAATTTCTTTGAATTTTCTATAATTCTTCAAAAGCAAAGCTAACTATTCAAAATCGTCAAATTGCCGAAATATTGAAAATGTTGGAAATTGTTTGCCATTTTCTGCATGTAAAAATGTGTCGAATACTCTGTCTATTATTATATCTGTTTTTTGTACTTTGTTGTTACTATTATTTTTATGAACCTTTACAATATTTTTAATATCTTGGGAATTTTCTTTCTGTCTATAAACATAATAAAGAGTTAGTTTGGGTTACTATATTTGATTGTTTAAATTTTTTATATTTTGTTTATTATAAATATATTATAAATTAGCTTTCTGCCTATACAAACAACTTACCATATCTCGTCAAATAATAACCGTTTTGTTTGCTTTTATACCTTTTATTATTTTATTTTCTTCGCTTTATTATTATTATATAATGTTATATTTCATTTTTTTGCAAATTTGTTCCTGAAAGAGAAAAAAATATTTAATCATTCTACTTTTTTATTTGTATATTTTATTTTCTATAAATATGCTGTAAGTGTCTGGCTTAAGCTTATTATGTTTGAGCATGTATTTTTCCGCCAAATAATAAACGTTTTTTATTACTTTAATTTGCTCCTTATTTTTTTATTTTTTTTTTTCTGAAATTATTTAAAAACGCATTTTCAATTGAGTTGCACTGTTGCAATGCCACTTTTTCCGCCCTATCCAATATCCAGCATGGATGCCGACGTTTCGTCTTCAAGAAGTCAACATCAATTTTTTTTTTAAATACGAACTTTAATTTCTTTATCGTTTATAAAGTTTTTAAATTTTTTTGCTTTTTTTAATTTTATATTTTTTTATTTGTTTTGCTTTGTAGTAAAAAATAAACGAACCTTGTTACTTAATTTTAATATTTTTTATTTTTAATATAAATATAGGTACCAATTTTTCACTTATCAAAAACAAAATAAAATTTTTTTTAAAATATAAAAATTTCAAACGTAACTTAAAACATTTTCAAATTAGGCCAATAAATACAAAATGAAAACACATATTCATATTATTAATATTAATACAATAACGCCAATATTTTCTAAAAAATTAAAGTCTTATTTCTCTTGCTCTGTTATTTTTATTATAAATATTAATACTACTTTTAATTTTTTTGCTAATTTGCTTACTGAAGGCTAAAACTATATTTGATTATTTTTCTTTTTTATTTTTTATATTTTATTATATTTATATGTACTATAAATTTGTTTTCTGCTCTCAAAACAACTTACTCAACTTAAAAACATTTTCTTTATATATGTGCTCTTCTTATTACTTTAATTTTCTTCTTATTTTCCTATTTTGTTTCTGAGCTTATTTAAACACGAATTTCGAATTGAATTGCACTTTTGCATTACCACTTTTTCCGCTCTATCCAATGGTGATACCCAGTATGGAATCCGACGTTTCGTGTTCAAGGGGTAATCATCAATTTTCAGTTTTTAAATACGAACTTTATTTTTTTATCCTTATTAACTGAATATGTTTTTAATTTTTTTGCTCTTTGTTATAATTTTATTTTTTTGTATTATGAACCTTTCCATTTCATTTTACTATTTCTTATTTTTAGGCTCTAATTTTTCACTTAACAAAAACAAAATAAAATATTTTTATAGAATATTAAAATTTCAAAACGGAACTTAAACCAAAGCAAAATAAGAAATTTAGAAAAATAAAATAAAGATAAAAATTTAAAAAAAGGGAATTAAAACCAGGTCAAAACACATATTCATATTAATAATAATAATAAAATAACGCCAATATCATCTAAAAAATTAAAGTTTTAATTTATTTGCTCTGTTATTTTTATTAAAAATGTTTATGCTATTTTTATTTTTTTGCTAATTTGCTGACTAAAGGCTAAAATCATATTTGGCCATTCTTCTTTTTTATTTTTTATATTTTGTTTATTATAAAATTACTATACATTTGTTTTCTGCTCTCAAAAACAGCTTACTATGTTTGAGCATGTATTTTTTGCCGTCAAATAATAAACATTTTGTTTAATTTTGTCCTTTTCTTATTACGTTAATTTGCTTCTTATTTTTTATTTGACTTCTGAGCTTAATTAAAAACGAATTTCCAATTGAATTGCACTTTTGCATTGCCAAATTCTTCGCTCTATGCAATGGTGATATCCAGTATGGAATCCGACGTTTCGTCTTCAAGGGGTCATCATCAATTTTCTTTTTTTATACGAGTTTCAGTTTTTTTATTGTGATTAACACAAATATGTGTTTATTTTTTTTTGCTTTTTTTATTATTTATTTTGCTTTGGGGTAAAATATAAACCAACCTTTTTATTTAATTTTACTATATCTTATTTTTATTATAAATGAAATTTAACAAAAATCAAAATAAAATATTTGTATAAAATATAAAAATTTCAAACGTAACTTAAACCATTTAAAATTACGCCAAAGCAAAATAAGAAATTAAAAAAAAAATAAAGACTAAAATTAAAAAAAATAGAATAAATACAAACAATTGAAAACACATATCCACATTAATATCGCCAATTTCATCTAAAAAACGATATAAAAAATTAAACTTAAATTTTTTTTGCTCTGTTATTTTTATTATAAATATTTATATAATTTTAATTTTTTGCTAATTTGCTTACTGAAAGCTAAAACCATATTTGGTCAATCTACTTTGAGATAACCCACCTCTGTAAAATACTATTTCATTGAACCTGATACATTAATTTTTGGAGACACCCTATATATGTGTATATTTTGAGACACCCCTTATACATGT
>MU183174.1:150991-206871 GCA_016904865.1 Pissodes strobi
TATCTGATTCAATTATGTTGAATCGACCCGGGTACGTTATACTACAACTTTTTTATTTTTTATATTTTATTTATTATAAATATATTATATATTTGTTTTCTGCTTTTAAAAATATTTAAGAAATCGTGGTCCATTATGATTTACCGGTGTGAGCCATTTGAATATCCTTTAACAAAATGCGAAAAGTAACCTTAAATAATAGTTAAAAAAAAAATGAGAATACATGATCGATCAAATATTTTAACTTTTCAGTTAAATTTTAAATACATTAATAGTATTTAACATATTTAAGGCCTGTTGACTTGTATTTGGATATCCTTTCCATTCAATTACAGGAAGTCTGTTTAGGAATATACAAGTCATTATCTGCATCGACCAAAAGTCCGTCCCCCAGACCAGACTCCACGCCCTGGAAAATTTCAAGCAGATACAAATTTAGGAACAAAAGGAATGACTTCCGAAGAGAATTAAATTGCTACCTGGCATTTTAACCCAAATTCAGAATTAGAATTATTTTATTATCCTCATTATAATATCCAAGCATCGGTCCCTGTACATATTACACGCCAGATTTAGTATTATTTGCTATTTTTTATGCATCATATTATGAATTATTGATAGAATGATGTCCAACTGCTGAGTGATGATGCTCTCTCTATCCATTATAATTTACCGGCAAGCGCCTTTTGAATTTTCTTCAATATAATACGAAAATTAACCCTAAACAGTAGTTCTAAAACAAATAAATGTGGATGGTGATAAGGCATCTATACAGGGCTGATTAAATATTCTAACTTTTTAGTTAAAATTGGAATACATTAATAATTTGAACAGCTAAATATCCAATATATTGGCAGCAGCAAAATCAAACGGTCCTATTTTAATATGATTATGAACATCTCTAAAAGTAAGTAACCGAAATTAACCCAAACTAACCAAAGGCTTTCATAGTTATTTTTTCTTCCTGGATTACTGGTGTGAAACACTTGTTACGTAATATGTTAAGTCACTGCTTAAATTTTAACTCGGCTGTTATGAGCTTAAAATAGAAACTACTGATCAATAATTTAATCCCATTTGGATTGGAAATACTGATATTTTTCGTTTATGAACCCTTTAGCCCCTTGCCTTAATGAAAATTTAAATGAAGTTATATCATAATCATTATAGGCCGTATATTGACTACACAAGATTCTAGTGGGTGTTTCAAACTTTAACAATCCTAATAGAATATAAGATTAGTTATACGTGGGATTTTTCAGATGTAACATACCGTTTTATCATTGTTCGCCTTTTCTAAAACGCTAATGCGGTAATTATATTAAACTTTCACTTTTAAACAAATCGGTGCGTGCATATATATATTTTTTAAAAACATTCAAGTTTCGTGTTCACATTGTTTCGTACTCTTATTTCCGCTTCCTTTGTATTATGATATGATTGCGGTTTTCACTATTACTGGTTAGGTACAACATATATTTTTAGTTTAAATATATAGACGAAAGTTGCATTATGCTGCTGTTTGTTGTACTGGACCCAGTTATTATAGTCTATTAGTATATTATTATATTACAAAAATATGGATTTGAATGCTTCTATAGATAAAGTCCGAATTATTATACCCATTTGTAGTTACGTCATCAATGGCGTAACTATTTTTTTTAGGTTAGAAAATTTATTATCGCGTTCAGAAATTAATAGCTTGTTATGTTTTTATACGTTTAGAAATTAACCTATGATGATTTAGCAGTATATTATATTTTTTACATTCGTCTATACACTTTCAATCTCAAAAAATCAAAATAATCTTGTAGTATTTATTTATTTATTAACAAACTTAATATCAATTAACGATTATTATGATTAATCATGAATAATGAACAAACGCAGATGATAATTGTCAAAGCGTAAGGTGGTCTCGACAATATTCTGTGGGATTCCTGGTATTTCTTTATACTTCTTTTCTGACTTAGTACATGCCGTTATTTTGTTGATGGTGTTTTGATAAACTTTATAGCCTGTTAAGCTGTTCCATAATTTTTGAGATTTCGTTTGCATCTATAATTTGATGCTGCAGAAGGGTTATTCTGGCTCCTGCTCGAGCAATTGAGTCAGCCTTTGTATCCTGTATATGTTCTTAGTCAGGATAAGGTCAAGCAGTTTCGATTGCAAGTACTCCTAACGCAAAATAGAAAAATTACATTACTTACTTACTTTCCTTGTCCGGGACAACATATCAAATCAAATTATCAGTTTCCCAAAATCAGCCACAAATGTGGCTTTGTCATTTGCGAGTATAAGGTCCTACTCTGTGCAAGTCACACGGCCAGATGTTGGTGGTCTTGGGTTGCGCCGCATTCACAACTGTCATCCTCTTTATAGCCCCACTTTTTTAGGTTGCTCTTACATCGTGTGACTCCCGTCCTTAACCTGTACAGCGTCCTCCACGTCGGGAAAGGCAGATGGTGTACAGGGGCCAGTTCTTCACTTGCCTCGATCCGAGTGCGGGTAGCAGCCACTCGCCATAGGTTTGTTCGGTGTGCTTCAAGCGTGATCTCCAGTGGTGTTGTCGACAGCATAAAGCTCTTCCGAGATTTAAGTCTACGCGGTTGCATTTGATGCCCATATAGGGGATGACTCTGGTCGATTTCTTGTTTTTACGCTCAGCCACCGCGGCAACACACCTCCTGATTGTGGGTGAGGCAATACCAACTGCAATATACCTCTCAATTCGTCATTTTCATCATATGGTAGAAGCAAGACAATTTACAATTTTTACAGAACACAAGCCTATAACATTTGCATTTCGTCAAAAACAAGCCAATTCCGCTATTTAGATTTTATTGGCCAATTTTCCACCGATATTCGGCACGTTTCAGGTCAAGACAATGTAGTGGCAGATGCTTTATCGCGCATTGAAGAAGTAGAATTTATTCTAGACTTTGAAGCCCTCACTACATCGCAGAAAAACGACATCTCCAGAAATGGCAGCAGGAGAACTCTTCTCTGCAGTTGATGCGCATGCAGATTCCCGGAATCAACACCTTATTATTATGCGATGTTTCTACTGCAGCAGTTCGACCGTTTATTACCAAACCTTTCAGGAGAGCCGCATTTGACACTGTCCACCGCCTTTATCACCCCGGAGCCAATGCAACTGTTAAGATGGTAACGCAACGTTCTGTGTGGCCATCCATCAAGAAAGACTGCAGAGCTTGGACTAAACCTTGTCTGGAGTGTCAGCGAGCAAAGATAAACCGTCACAGTGTTACACCCATAGTTCCTTTCATGCCACCTTCAGCAAGGTTCGAGCATATACACATGGACATTGTGATAATGCCAACAGTTAATGGGTTCCGCTACTGCCTCACGATGATTGACCGCTTCACTCGTTGGCCTGAAGCTGTTCCCATGCATGACCAAGAAGCTGCAACTGTAGCCGAAGCCTTCTACAAAAATTGGATATGTCGGTTTGACACGCCTCTAAGAGTCAGAACCGATCAAGGCCGTCAATTTGAGTCGCACTTGTTCAAGCACCTGAACCGCTTGACAGGTACAACTCACCTGCGCACCACGGCATATAGCGATAGAGCGATTCCATCGACAGCTCAAGGCCGCTATCAGGTGCCACCCCAGCCAGCGATGGACCGACACCTTACCGACCGACAGTCCTCTTAGGCATTGGGTGTGTTTGGAAAGAAGACTTCCAGTCCAGTGGTGCGGATATGGTCTATGGACAGACCATCCGACTCCCCGGGGAATTTCTCTTCGCAAATCGTCAGGCAGACAGTAGCGTACCTGAGTTTATTCAGAAACTGCGAGAACACATGCAAGAACTTCGACCAACAACAGGCACCCAACATGGTTGCAGGAAAATCTTCGCTACCTCAAACTATGTGTTTCTACGCCAAGATGCCTCCAAAGCCCCACTGCAGTAGCCCAACGATGGTCCCTTTAAGGTCCCGAAAAGGTCCGATAAGACGTTCATCATCCACATGCACAGCCGTAACGTCACATTCAGCATAGAACGTCTCAAACCGGCATTTATGGTATCAGAAGACTTGGAAGACGTCGCCGCCCCACCGCAGACCCTGCAACACAGCTACACCATCGTTCCAGCCACGCAGGCCGCTCCTCCGCCTACAGACGTGCCTGCAGCCGACTATGCTGACGTCAATCCTGCTCCTGCTGAACAGCGACGAACCACTCAGAGAGAACGATGTATTATTTATCAAGCTTTTATTTAACATTTCGAATTTACTTTTATAAGATAGTTGACTATATTTTGTTATCGCAGAGTTTTCTACCTAGTGCCCCCATAAACCAGCTGTGGGTTTTTACCATAATATCGGGCCCAATTCTCTTTGGTCCTTTTTACTTATATTTTTATTAAGGTTTCCTTCCTGGGATTCTTTAGAATTCAAGCCAGCTGTTATATTTCAAGAACCACTCGATGGTACACACCGGCGAGTACGTCGCCAAGCAAGCCTATTTTCGGTCTTAACGTAAAAATAAAATTTATTATTCTTCGGTCCGCGTTTAGTTACACAACCCTAGGTAGAGAGCTCTGCTTATTTCATATTTTTGCTGATATCGTATATTCCGTTTACTTTTGTAATTTAGATTTTCAAGAATAAATCTTTAATTCTCTCCTGATGTTCGGCCCTGCCAAAACTGAAAGTATTTCAAATTCACGAGTAAATTAAAATAAGCGTATAATCTATCTCTAACGCTAAAAGGTTAAATGGGGCAATCTCTGCGATTGTTAGGGCAGCTATCGTTGAGACGGTTCTATATGCTGATATAACTCTGATAGCTGATAGAGCATCCTTCCACATAGGCGAGCCATACAGCATTATTGAGTGGACTGCTGAGACCAGCATTCGCCTCTTGCAGGTTTTGGGGCCTCCCACATTACTAGTTAGTCTTGCCAGTTTCATCATTACCCCAAGGCTTTTTGCTCACTTCCCTGATGTGTGACGTCATAAGCATATCCTTGTCGATATATATGCCTAGATATTTTAGATACGGAGAGCTTCTAATATCTGCTCCTTCTAGGTTTACATTGAGATTTGTTAGTCTTCTATAGCCTGACAAAATTACCATTTCGGTTTTGGTAGTTTCTATGGTGATGCCCATTTGGTCCAATTTTGGTTTTGGCTCTCCCCACTGCAAGGCTTGTTAAATTTTCAACCGTTTTCGCTTTTGTTACCAGAATCTTTTTCTCCGCACACTCGGTCTGAGCTTGCATTGCATACAAATTCACTTTCAACTTGGGTTAGCGTCAATTAGATTTGGTTACTTTGAGTCAGTTTTTATGAATTTCATCAATTTTTGATGTCATGTTCTGGATTTTTTGATTATAACATTCTAGTCATAAAAAGCCTGCCAATCCATGCATATGCAGAAAGTTCTTTTGAAGTCTGTAATTTTCTACTGACTGCGCAGTTTATTATTTTCATTATTACTTTTTTATGAAATTATTTCTTTAATCGTAGGACGCTTTATAACCAAGATTGTATCTTAAGGGATAAAGTACATTATCTATCTATAAGAAATGAGGAATGCACCTTCTTTGGCATAATGAAAAGGTGGCAACCCTAGACAGTAGATATGGAAGAACAAGAAAAAGGAGGAAATAAAATGGAAATATTATCAAAAAATCAGGTCTATTTATGAATTGCAAAATCATTAAAATTATGACGACTACTTGCATATAGCGAGTACTTATTCTCCGTACTACACATTGGTCATTATCCATGCTTTGATAAAAACATTTCTCAAATAACGCTTCATCTGACAAAAAAAACTACGACTTTTCCTCAATATAAATAAACATGAAACCTATAATAATAATGCAAGACGAACGAAATTTTACACTTAATTTGTGAAGTGTACTGTTATTAGTACCTACTTCTATAATTTCGACTATTCAACAAGACCTTGAAAAGCCCTCTTTCGTGCCGGCAATTGCTTTTTTATTTGTTTTGCTAGAACCATGATGTCAGCGTGTTTTTTGTTGTGTGTGTGTGTGAATAAGTGAAAAAGCTGTTGTAGTGGTGTACCATACGAGGCGCCTAATGAATAGCTTCGGTACGGACGTATTTTGAATGAATTTAATTAAGCTTCGATACGCGCGATGAACCGAAGACCTTTGATTTGAAGACGGTTTATTATCGTTCGTATATTACAATTAAGGCGATTGAAACGTAAAATATTACCTCTAGATAAATTTCCTAGTAATTTAGCGTTATAGGGAAAAGGGAGGCACATTGAGCCATTTGAAATTTCCCGCTCATCTGTCAAGATAAAATTTTAAAATCATTTACAGTAGTTGGCAACACTGAAACCCACCAGCTGCACTATAGAATGGTGCAGGCAGCTTCAAGTTCAGTGTTTTTACTGCAATAATTTTGTTTGTGAGGGTTTTGCCACTAATATTTCAAAACTTTATATCTCAACAAAACTATTTATAAAATTTTTGTTTAATTCTCTACCACGTTGGCTAATAAACATAACTTAAAAATGAAGCAGTAATATTAGATGAGATTTCTTGTCCTAAAATGGCTTTGTGGGGGGTCATATTGAGCTACTAACATTAGGGTAGGCTGGACTATGCCCAAGTAACACATAGGATGGCGCTTTATATCCGAATTGCTTTAAAAATGATTTATAGTGCTTCATTTATGATTATATGGAGTTATTGCAGAATCACAGATTACCAATTTGCTTAAATGGTATTTTGGTTCTTTAATTTAGTTCTTTAAGCGGTTTAAGAACGTAATTTGAGAGCTGCTATAAAGTAGCTTTTTAATTGTTCTATAAAGACATTCATTATGACTTTTAAGCTATATACTTGCTTTGTAAACATGCCTAAGATTCTCTTATATAGACAAATGATATCTTTATTTATAGATGCTTTATAAAGATTATTTAAACGCTTATATGCCATTTAAAGGGACATGTTACCTGTTTAAGCAAAATGGCGTCGTGAAATACCACTACACAGGATGTTAAGAATTGTTGTCTTTCAACGCTTCTATAGAGAATATATTTAGTGTTTTAGTTGTGTTCACAATTAATAATTTTCTGTCAATATGATTAAAAATGATAACTTTAAGAACTGGAAAAACCTGAAGAAATCTCGACATTTTAAATAGGATGGCGCTTTATATCCAAATTGCTTTAAAAATGATTTATAACTGCTTCATTTATGACTATATGGAGTTATTGCAGAATCTCAGATTACCAATTTGCTTAAGTGATATTTTGGTTCTTTAATTTAGTTCCTTAAGCGGTTTAAGAACGTAATTTGAGAGCTGCTATAAAGCAGCTTTTTAATTGTTCTATAAAGGCATTTATTATGACTTTTAAGCTATATACTTGCTTGGTAAACATGCCTAAGATCCTCTTATACAGACAAATGATATCTTTATAGATGCTTTATTAAGATTATTTAAACGCTTATATGCCATTTAAAGAGACAGATTACCTGTTTAAGCAAAATGGCGTCGTGAAATACCACTACACAGGATGTTAAGAATTTTTGTTAGCGACTCCATATTGTTTACTGAAATCTAATGTTGATAGATGAAACGGCATTTTATTAGAAAACAAAATTGGGTTTTGGTAGTAAATTAATGCATTCTATTCATCAAAATTATTAGAATTCATATAAAACACTTGTTTCGGATCAATTTATTCAAAAATTTTGACTTTTATGAAAAAAAGATTATGAAAATAATTTCTAAAAATTTAGAAAAATTGTCAATTTTCTAAATTTTGATGGCGAGTAGTAATTTCACGAGGTAGCATATTACATAATTACAATAATTTTTTTCTGGCATGTCGTTTTTAGATACTCCCGCCTGCCCTCAATAGCTTTTTATATACATAACTCGTTCAAATAATTTCATATCCTGTAGAAGCCATTCTGAATGGCTATTCCTACAACCTCTGTAATTATCAAAATGTCTGTTTGAGTTAGTAATAATTTTGCAATATAGAAGATGTAATGAGGCGGTAACTCTTTCCAAATATATAAAAGTTATATAAGACATATTTAATCGCGTAATTTGCATTATTATTCTAGGATCCTAGTCCTTGTTTTGGGTGTTCAGAGCATCACCTCGTGGATCATTTTGTGGATTTTCTTGAATGGCATCCTATGGCAATACATATATATTGTACAATCTGAGCTTGATGGCTTGATTGCGGCGTGCTGTATGGGAATATTGCGCTGGTTGCTATTCCTGCTCTTCTCCTGGTGCCCTATATGTGGTCCTTGAATGTCAGCTTCGTGTCCGGTGATACTCCTAGGTACTTGACGGTGTCCGTGTTCTCGATCCGTGTCCCGTTGACCGTGATGTGTGTCCTTTCTCTCCTGCGCTTCTGGTTGAAGTTGATGAGTTGCATTTTGCTCTCGTTTATCTTCACCTTCCATCTCTTGAAGTATTCCGCTATCTGCCTGACGTGTTGTTCTATTCGCTGCGTTGCCGTCACCTGTTGCGTTGATAATGTGTATATTTCTACGTCGTCCGCGCAGAGTGTCTGGTTGTTCTGCTTCCTTGGCACGTAGTTGATGTAGATGTTGAACAGCGTCGGCGATATCACGCTTCTTTGGGGAGTCCTTGCCTTATTGTCCTTGTCCTTGTTCTTGATTCTGTCCTGTTGATCAGTGTTGTTGTTGTCCTGTCCTTTAGGTAGCTCATGACGGTCTTCGGATTGCCGGCGTGATTTCTGCTTCCTGCATCTTTGTAGCCATGTAGCCTTCATACGGTGCCGTAGGCTTTTTCTAAGTCCAAAAGTGCCACTGTTCTCGTCTTCTTAGTGTTGTTTCTTGTAATTGCCTGGTGTACTACCTAGCTGCATGGCTGTCGATTTTCCTCGCTGGAATCCGAATTGTTCTGGTATGATGGTTCATAGTATTTGGAGACCATCAACGTCTCCATCAAACTCCACTACTTCCCGAGGACATGAAAGACAGTCAGGATCATTGTCATCCCCAAACCAGGAAAGAACACATCTCACTGCTACCCACCCTCGGAAAGATTTTCGAAAGGGTGCTCAACAAAAGAAAACTAATAGGGCAAATGTTGATGAGGAATTCATGAAGAAAGCTGTCAAAGCGGTATTGTCAGAGCATTAGCAGCATCTATTGACGACTCAGATCACGAAAGCAGTTCAAGCGATGATAATGAATATGAAAAATTTTCTAAATATGCATCCAAGCAGGTGTTTTCAGGTTCGCAAGAAGAAATGATGCTGAGATATATTAAAAGAGCATCACAAATTCAACATGGACTAACCTATAAAAATGTGATGAAACTGGCATATGACTTTGCCAAAGCAGCAAGTTGCAAATATCCCGATTCATGATATAAAGGGTTTATGGCCGGAAAAGCGTGGATAAAGTTATTTCTTCTTCTTCTTCTTCGTCAGCTTTTATTTATCCACTGCTGAACATAAGCCTCTTCCAGATTTTTCCGCATGTCCTTAACTAGGGCAAATTGGTGCAAGTTTCGACCCACAGATTGTTCGATATCGTTTAGCCATCTCTCTTGGGGTCTTTCAGCACTTCTTTTTGTTAATCATGATATCCATTTTACCAGAGGTATTGTCCACTTATTGGAGTCCTGCCTTGCCACATGTCCAGCCCACCACCACTTAAGTTCAGCTACACGTTCGATGATGTCTTTTACCTTCGTCCTCCTTATTTCTGTATTGCGTACTTTGTCTCGTAGGCTGATTCCAAGCATGGGCCTTTCCATCGCTCTTTGAGTTTTTCTGAGGCGTTGTGCACTTTTATGCGTCAAGGTTACAGTTTCCAGCCCATATGCAGACACGAACAAGATGCATGCGTCATAGACCTTTCTTTTAAGACTTGTGGGGATGTTTCTGTTTTTAAGAACATATCCCAATTTCACGTACGCCGCCCAGCTCAGTTGCACCCTCCTGATTATCTCAAACGTTTAATTTTCCTCACCCAACTTGATTGAATGACCTAGGTACACGTATTCTTCTACGGTGTCAAATACGTGATTGTCTATTGTTATCTGCAAGTCATGATCTTGGTTTTGTTGAGATTCATTTTCAGTCCTACCCTTAAGGATTCTTCATGTAGTTTCTTTCATCATATTTATATAAATAAAAAATGCCATAATCAAAATTTTCCTAGCCCTCTTCGTTTTCAAGCTACAGGGTGAAATAATTGAAAATTTGCACTTTTAGGGCATGCCTCGTATCTTAGCTGCCTGATAACTTATCAAAATGATAAAAACGCATTCTTATAGATCTTTTTACGTATAATTTAGTGGCGTGCTTGAATTTTTTTTAGAGCTACCGTTTTTTACATACGAGCTAAACTTATGATTTTTTGAATGAAACACCCTGTATTTTTATGCCATTAGATTGCATTATTTTTTAAATTTGGGAAGAGTATCGACATAAATATGAACTTTACAGAGGTTTTTAAAAAAGTGGGCCAATATACCTCCCCTTCCCCTACTTTAATTTTTTACACGGGTCAAAGGTATTGAATATTGTATTTCTGTGGACTTAATAATCATGCTAGATTTATGTGAATGGAATTATTACTTTTGGTTATTGCAACACTTGGATGTTATATGTGACTTCATTACAAAATCACTTTTTGCGCTGATTCCCGTGCACGTTCTTGGTCGGTAGAACATGTTCTCTCTCTACTTTATGCCGAAAAGGCCCCTAAAGATTTTTTTAAAGTGTATAAGAGCAAATGATGGACTAAATGAATATTAATAGACCTACTCATCCACTCCCATGCAGATGTTAAGGCACAGCCCAATTGCCATTTGGACAAACTAGGTGGAAGACTACTACTAGCCCACAATGGGTAATGTTAATGGTACTATTATACATATTCCTAGCGATTGCTAAAAGAAAGTTTATGAGCTACAAATGTTACTTTCCATATTACCTACCAGTTTTAAACTTGTTCAATTTCATAAGAACCGTATTTTTAATATTTTAAGACACATTAGGTAATAGTGTTAATCATTAGCATACGAATTATTGACATTAAAAACGAAACCGTTCTCATTGCACCGTTGTCAAATCGTTACGTAATAGGGCGCAGATATTAAAACGCGATGATAATTTGTGGTCCAATCTCTGAAACCTGAAAAACTCATCTCTCTCTCGCATAAGAAACGAAATCAGGCGAATAAAAGAGAAAGTCATCAGTGTCAGTGTACGAGTTTGTTTATTGTATTACGAACGGCCGAGCCCAGTACACTTTCGATTTTTAACGCTGAAATCTCAACACAGCACCGCAATCGGAAATGTTTTGCACAATTCGATATAAACGAAACGTGTCCTTACAGGCATAATTTTGGTTGGTGGGGCTGAAAAATTTAATAAAATGTTATTAAAAAAAAGTTTTACTATTAGGCCCAGGCTTAGGGCCCAATGGCAATTTTTAGCTCAAATTTGAGCACCTATAGAAAATATATAATACGATATAAAAACCTGATCTTCTTCTTCTTCAAGTGCCTATTCGTTCCGAATATTGGCGATCATCCTGGATATAATGACTTTGTTCACGGCTGCTCTAAATAGTTCGGTAGTAGTTTTTGAGAACCATGTTCTTAAGGTGTTAAGACATGATATTCTCCTTCTTCCTGGTGGTCTTCTGCCATAATCTTTCCCTTGGAGAACGGACTAAAAGGTGATATTTGCTTTCGTTCCTCATATTATGTCCGAGGTACTCAACTTTCTTCTCTTGATGGTGTTCATTACTTCCAAGTCCTTCTTCATTCTCTCCATAACTGCCTTGTTAGTCACTCTGCCCACCCATGATATTATCAGCATCTTCCTGTAAAGCCACATTTTGAAGGCTTCGAGTCTTCTTTGTGTTGTCTCGGTTAATATCCATGACTGCATCCCATAGAAAAGAATCGAGAACATATAACATCGGAGGAGTCTGATTTTGATGTCGATGTTGTGGTTGTGACTTTTAAACAGTTTAACCATTTGATTGAAGGCGGCTCTTGCTTTCTCTATTCTACACCTGATCTCCGGTGAGTGGTCCCAATTATCATTGGTCATGGGTCCCAGGTAGGTGAACTGTGATACTCTGTCTATTGGTGTGTTGTTGATCGTTAAGCCGTATCTTCCACCAGTTTCTCTACTGATTACCATGAATTTGGTTTTACTAATGTTAATTTCTAAGCCCTAGTTACTGCTGACGTCTTTTATTTGTCCATTAGTTCTTGTAAGTTGTACATGTTGTCAGCGAAAACCACAGTATCATCAGCGTACCGGATGTTGTTCAGTCGTTCTCCATTCAGCAAAACTCCTATGTCGGTATTCTCAAGGGCCTCTTTAAAGATTTCCTCCGAGTAGAGATTAAATATGAGCGATGACAGGATACAGCCCTGCCTACTCCTCGAAGAATGTTTACTGTGTTGGTTTGCTCTTCCATATTAATTTTAATAGTAGCTAATTGATTCCAGTAAAGGTTTCGGACGATCCTTAGATCTTTATCATCCATCCCCGCATTCATCAAAACGTCTATCATCTTTTCGTGTTTTATTTTATCGAACGTCTTCTGGTAGTCTATAAAACAGGCAAAAATATCATAATTCATATTCTTACAGCGCTGGAACAATACTTGTAGACAGAAAAGTGCATCTCTTGTACCCATGCCCTTCATAAATCCAAATTGTGTATGTGACACTCTTTCCACGCAGATCATATAGATTCTTCGCTCAATGATTTTGAGGAACAGCTTTAGCATGTAACTCATAAGACTAATTGTTCTGTAGTCACCACATGCTTTGGCTCCCTGTTTCTTTGGTAACATTATAAATTCAGAGATAAGCCATTCTTTTGGAATGTTCCCAGAATTGCAGATGTTATTAAAAATGCCAGTCAGGAATGTGATGGACTCATCGTTAAGAAGCCTGAGGAATTTCAAAAGTACTCCATCCGGCCTTGGAGCCTTTCCTTCCCTTAGAGTATTAATGATAGCTCTAACTGTCTCATGATATAAGGTCTGGACTCAGCCTGAATGGGGGGTGGGTCTCCTCTCTCATCAAAAAACAACTGTTCTATATACTTCTTCCAAGTTTCTTTAATATCTTTTCTATCCACAATCAACTCTCCTGCATCATTTACAAGTTTTCCCACATTTTTCTTTTTGAATTTTTCTGTAACTTCTCTCACCTTCCTATGTATATTGAACTCATCGAACCTGCTTTGGAAAACTTCTATTTCTTGGGATTTCTCATCGAATTCTTTTTGTTTGGCTTCTCGAATTTTGCTCTGTATGTCCCTTTGTATGCTTTTGTATGTTAAGGAACTGTTCTTTTGTTTTCTCCGTTCTTCCATGAGTAACAAAATTTCTTCTGTCATCCATGATTTATGTTTCGCTCCATCATTCTTCAGGTACCTATCTTTGACATTGGTTGTTGTTTCAGCAAGTATCATTATTTGTTCTTCTGTGTTATATCAGTCTCCTCCGCAATCAGTCTGAATTTGTCGTTGATGTCCTTCTTTACTTGGTTCCTTACGTATCGTTCTTAAGTTTCCTAAGATTATATTTTGGTTGTTTTGTTTTATGTATAATCTTAAATTTTGTCCTATATTCTCCGACTAGTGGATTGTGTTCCGGCTGTATGTCTGCACCCGGGTATGTTTTCACGCTTATGAAGCTGTTTCTATATCTTCGATTTATTAAGATATAACCTATCTGGTTTCGGATGATATGGACTTTTGCGTCATCTCTGGGAGATGTCCAGGTGTATAGTCGTCTGTCTGGTAACTCATAGAAGGTGTTTCTTATTACTAAGTCATGTTAGGATGCAAATACACTGAGAGTTTCCCCCCTTACGTTTCTAACACCAAGCCCGTAAGGTCCAATATGTTTTCCTTCTCTTCCCTTGCCTATTTTGGCATTGAAGTCACCCATTAAGATAATTTCTTATTGTTTAGGGAGTTTCTTTATAAGATCTTTAATCTGAGAGTAAAATTCTTCTACTTCCTCCTCACTGTGATCAGTGGTAGGTGCATATACCTGTATTATGTTGGTGTTTACTGGTGACGTATTCAATTATTGTAGGAGCATGACTCTTTCGTTCATAGTCACAAAATTAGTGACGTGCCTAGCAACATCCTTTCTGATAATCAATCCCACTCCGTGTTCGTACCTTTCATTAGTTGTTCCAGAATAGTACACTCTATATCTCTCCATGTCGCAGTAGCCGGAGCCGGGCCATCTCGTCTCACTCACTCCCATGATCTCTACATTCAATCTTCTCATTTCCAACAGCGCATTCTGAATTTTAAGATTTATAGAGTCATTCTGTCTATATTGAACCGTGAAAACCGCAATTTACTATCGTATTTGGTAATATTTTTAAATTGCGATTTTTTGAGGCTCTGCAGTTTAAAACTTTTTTTCGCGAAATTTTTGTGAAAAACTGGAAATCCAGATCGAGTAGAGAAAAACTGATATTTTTCTCGTCATCTACGCTAGCAAGTTAGTTAGGAAACACGTTTTTATTGATTTAAACATTTTCGATTTTTTCGAATGTTTATACCGACCGACAAATCGACTTTTTAATTTTTTTGAAAAATAACATTTTCTGATCCGATGCTTATTATACTTTCGAACCCGCTGAATTCGAAAATGGCCACTGTTTTCTAAGAAACCGTTAACTTTCGAAATATGATTTTTTTTTTTAATTTAATTTGTACTATTTTTTACAATTTTTGAGCGCCTGTAGAAAATAATTCCAGAATAATTCCAGAACTCAGTTAAATCCGTTAAAGCATATCCAGGAGCGGAACGGAGAAAACACAGAAACAAAGACGAAAGGAAATACAATGAAATAAACAAAATAGTGAAATTAAAGATTAAAGAGGCAAAGGAGCTGTGGCTGCATAACGAATGTAGGGAAATCGAAAATTGAGAACAAAAACATGATACATTTAATCTACACAAGAAAATCAAGGAAATAGCAGGGGGGAGAGGCTCACGAGGCAGTAGTTCGGTACTGGACAAGCATAACAACCTCATTACTGATAAGGAACAAATACTTGAAAGGTGGAGGGAATATATGGGAGAGTTATTCAAAGAAGAACACCATACTGAAAGCAGTCAGGACCAGAAATATCACTTGATACAACAATAAGGCACCTGGACCAGATAATATACAAGCAGAAATCCTGAAACTATTGGAAAACAGCCAACTTAAATACTTAACAAGACTGCTTAATATAATCTACGAAACCCAAACTATCTAGAGACTTTATTCCGCTACCGAAGAAAACAAACGCCACCAAGTGCTCTGATTACCGAATTATAAGCTTAATGAGCCATGCACTAAAAATATCATCCAGTCTCGCATCTATAAAAAACTTGAGGAAAACATTAGCGAGGTTCAATTTGGCTTCAGGAACGGACTTGGAACCCGTGAAGTCCTTCTTCCCATACAAGTTATGACAAGAGAGCCCGAGATTTAAACTGTGATGTTTACGCTTGTTTTATCGTCTTCGAAAAAGGGTTTGGCAAAGTGCAACACAGCAAACTGTTTCGAATATTGATGGCGTCTGGTATTGTTGACAAAGACTTACGCCTTATAAAAAACCAGAAGAATTAGAGCCCATAGATAATAACGAGCTAGAGGCAGCTTTAAAACAGCTCAAAAATTGTAAGGCTCCAGGAGAAGACCAGATCACAAACGAGATGATAAAAATTGGAAAGGAGACACTTAAAGCAGCCCTCTTAATTATACTGGAATAAATGCCTCGATGAAAAAAGGATTCCAGATTTCTGGAAAATTGCAGAGGTCATTCTCCTCCTCAAAAAAGGTGACAATACGAACATGGAACATGACAGACCCATCAGCCTGCTGTCTATCTTCTACAAGCTGTTAACAAAAAACATAACAAATCGCCTGAGCCAGAAGTTCGACTTTTATCAGCAGGATTCAGAAAGGGTTTCAGCACAACCAACCATATTCAAACAGTACCCACACTGATAGAGAAATGTACGGAGTACAACATTCCACTTCACATGGCCTTTGTAAACTATCAGAAACGTTCGACTCGATCGAGACCTGGACAGTGATGCGAGCGATGAACAATGCCCGTATTGACTCCAGATATACAAACCTGATCCGCTACATTTACGAGAACGCGTCCCTCCCTGCATGTAAAAATTGATGAAGACTGGATAACTGCAAGGGTTTTCGTGGGATGGGGGTCAGGCAGGGGGATACAATTTCACCGAAATTGTTCACCTTGGCTTTAGAGGACGTGTTCAAGTGTCTATCTTGGAAGCAGAAAAGCGTCAACATAGACGGAAAACGTCTCCACCACCTCCGTTTTGCAGATGATATTGTCCTGTTCAGCAACGAGGCAAATGAATTATCAATAATGATCCAATAACTCAAGGACGCCTCCCAAGCTGTTGGTCTCAAAATGAACCTTCAAAAGACCAAAATTATGAGTGCAGATGACATTATAGTCACCATTGAGAACCACACTCTGAAGGTAGTCAATCAGTATAACTCTCTGGGACATAACATCTAACTTGGAAAAGAAAATCAAACAGCAGAGATCACCCGACGAATCGGCCTGACCTAGATGGTATTCGGGAACCTCAGCTACATCCTTCGTCAACTAACCATTCCTACAAATCTAAAACGAAAAGTCTATGATACATGCGTCCTGCCAGTGGCGACATATGGACTCGAAACAATGACACTCACAGCAAACAGTGCAAACCGCCTCCGGGTCTGCCAAAGGGCGATGGAGAGAGCAATACTAGGAGTAAGCCTGATATATGGGATACGCAACGAAGACATCAGGAGAAGAACAGGAGTTTGCGACATCGTTGAAAAAGTAGCGAGGTTGAAATGGAGTTGGGCGGCCACGTAGCCAAAAACAACTCGAAATGAAGGAAAACACTGATTTAACGGAGACCAAGAGAGTCAAAGAAAAGTGTCGGACGCCCACAGGCGAGATGGAGAGACGACATCCAACGACATGTGGGAAAGAATTGGATCCAGACCGCCCAGCAAAAATCGACATGAAAATCATTGGAAGAGGTCTATGTTCAGGAGTGAACATCAAATGGCTGAGGAAGAAGAAGAAGAAGTGCTGAGGGTCTACAAATCCTAATAGATCGTGTAGTGGAAGAAGTGCAGATATGGAATGAGACTTAACTGTAAGAAAATCAAAATCCTTATAGTGAGCAAGAGCGATGATGTACAACACCAATTTACGGCGTATAACGAAACCTTGGAAACTACAGACACAGTATCATATTTGGGTTGCAATCTGAACGCTGACTGGGACCAGATTGTCGAATAGAAAAAGTCAGAGCAGTTTTTGGTCGTCTTCCGAAGGTTCTGTGTAATACGCATCTCTACATCGGCATAAGAACACAAGTCCTGAGATGCTATGTGTTTACCATTCTTCTGTATGGAGTGGAGGCCTGGACCTTGACGGAGGCGCCATCGAAGCGCTTGGAACCCCTCGAAATGTGGTGCTACCGTCGCATGCTCAGGATTTCATACACCCATCACGTCACAAGCCACACTGTAATCCAACGCATGCGAAAAGAACTGGAGGTTATGCATACTGTGAAAGTCAGAAAGATGGCATACCTGTGATGCGCAATGATAAGTATCGACTGATCCAGTTAATTCTGCATGCCAGGATAGAGGGCATAAGAAGTCAGGGGCGACGCCGAAGATCATGGATAAAGGCCATCACAGACACTTCGCATAACACCGTAGCATAAGAGCATAAGGGTTTTCAACCAATCACAGCCGATATATCGGACGCCATACAACTTTTGCATAAGAATTATCCGTAAGAATGAATAATTACGGCGGTTGTACTATGCGCGGCCAATCAAACACTGTTGTTTTAGTCATATGTCCGTTCGATATATCGGCTATGATTGGTCGAAAGCCTTAACCTCTTATGCTACGGTATTATGCGATGTGTCTGTGATGGCCTTAAAGAATATTAGACAATGGACAGGAATGACGACCACGCATCTATTCAGAAAGGCTGTTAACAAGGCTATGTGGGCCAATGTGATTGCCAACATCCACAGAGGATAGTCACCGACAGAAGAAGAAGATAGAAAATAATGAAATATGATATAAAATCCTGATAATTTCAAGATTTATAGTCATTTATGTTCTATTGAACAGTGAAAACCGTAATTTCCTATGGTATTTCCTTATATTTTTGAATCGCGATTTTTTTAGGGTCTGCAATCAGGCCCCTGATCCCTGATCTCAGCCTTCCAACTGAACCCAGTTACCTTATGCTGAGTGAAAAATGATTAAATACTGCTTTAGCATTAAATATAATAGAATTCTTTATCAAGGAACTACTTGGTATGGGCACAAACAATATAGCTACATATTGTTTGTGGTATGGGTAGTTGCAGCGAACGAGTTTGTCTGGTATTATAAACTGTATCTCTATCCAATTCATTATTATACTTCTCGTATGCCAAGCAAACACTCTCTAATATAAATATGGAGGTCAAGGTCAGAATTCTGTGCTCTATGAATAGCGTCCTGCATGGTTCCCTTGGTTTGGCCTTACACATATACCTTAAGGCTCTTTTTTGCATAATAAATAACATATTGAGCAGATATTGGCTTGTATTTCCCCAAAAACAAATCACATACCTCATGTGAGAATCAATAAGTGCAAAGTAGCACGTTCTAGCACATGATGCATCAAGTTCCCTGGAAATAACGCTTAAAGCGTAACAACCCCTTGCCCTATTATGGGCTTAAAATATAAATTTTTTATCAATATCCCAATAATCCCAAGAACTTTGCATTATCCTGCTTCTTTAACAAATTGTTGTTCAACTGGATATCTAAAACTACACACCCAAAAGTAACAACATTTGTTTTTTTCTTAATTAAAAGTCAGTAAGTTTGCGTCACGCCACTTTTTGACAATACAAACATTACTAGTAACTATTCCAGTCAATTTCGCATCAGTACCGCCATCCCAGAGGATGGTAGTATCATCTGCGAAAAGTGTGAACTTACCTCTCGCAGGTAATATACGCAAGAAACAAGATGGGCCCGAACACTGAACCCTGAGGTATACCTGTGTGAACATCTGATTCTCGAGACATGTCTCCCCCAAGTGATACCCGTTGTGCCATTCCCGAAAGATAAGATTTAAACCACTCCAGAGAAATCCCCCTATATCCATAATTTTCAAGCTTGTTTGAGCGGCTATAGAAACTATGAAATATAAAAACTTAATAATTTCAAGATTTATAGAGTCCTTTCTGCTCTATCGAACAGTAAAAACCGCAGTTTTCTATGGAATTTCGTTATATCACGATTTTTTGAGGATCTGCAGTTTTGAACTTTTTTTCGCGATAATTTTGTGAAAATCTGGAAATTCAGATCGACTAGAGAAAAACTGATAATTTTGTCGTCATCTACGTTAGCAAGTTAGGTACCTAGTTAGTAAACACATTTTCATTGATTTTAAAATTTTTCGAATTTTGAATATGACATTTTCTGATCCGATAGTTATACTTTCGAACCCGCTGAATTCGAAAATGATCACCGTTTTCTATAGATATTTATGCTCGCTTCTGCTGAGTTTTTCAAATGATCTAAATTATATATTCTCATTTCTTGATAATAATAATTGGGTGTCCTTGTGATATTTGCGGCAGAGTGATTTGTGCAAATTGTTCTGGGATCAAAGCATCAGAGATAAGAGTCATCCCAATTAAGGGTAGGACGCTAATCTTTGCTTGTAAAATGTGCGTCCAAGGAGTTGAAAATCTGCCAAAATGCATCCAAATGGAGGAGAGGTTAAGGAAGCTGGAGTTATCTATTGAAACCATCAATATACAAGATGAGTCTTGAGGTGAATTCTTATCACCCACTCCAGCTAGTTTGTCTGAAAATACTGATGACTCAGAGAGAGCTGTATTGCCACCTGATACACTTTCTATTACCACCAAGCCAATTTCTGATCATATTACGACTGCTTTAAATGATCAGACCCAGTTAATAGCAACAAAGTTGGACAATGTTGTAAAAAATATCTATGAGACCAACAAAGAACTTGTCGGCCTCTTAACAAAAAACAGTAGCTCTCATCTAGTAGGATCAACAACTTTAAAATCTAGACCTGTAGATGTTTTGGCAAATAGTAGCCAAAGCAATGATCAAGCTGCTACTAAATTAAATTCAGGTACTACCAGAAAAATTTGCATTGGTCCTGAGAATCCTAAACTAAAGGTGGCGAATAAGAATGTGGGGGAAATAATTTCAAAGCTTTCGTCGATTTATTTGTCTAATTTGGATATAAACACAACTACAGAACATGTGATTGAGGTTCTGGATCCAAAATACAAAGATCTGTATAGGTGTGAGAAGTTACAGTCTAAATAATTTTAAAATCCACATAGCGCTGCAATCAAGCTTGGAGTTCCTACTGAACTTCAAGATAAATATTTATCTCCTCAGTTCTGGCCAGATGGGTGTTGTGTAAATGAATTTAAGAGCAAATCCCATATGATAGGTAGAAAAGTTGAAAATGGGTTTGGGAGGAACCAAGTTTTTTTCCTGAAACGCAAACAACACTCCCGAAGAACTTAAAAACCTCTTTTGCAAGTCAAACTTCACTAACTGTATCTGATCCATTGATGAGGAAAGGAAAGAACCTGGGTATTGTTCATATAAATGCAAGGTCTATTTGTAATAAATTTTCAGATGTGAGATTTTTTATTGAGCATTCTAAATATGACATTATTGCTATCTCTGAAACTTGGTTAAATAAAGACATGACTTGTACAATATAAGAAAGTTTCAGCTGCTTAGAGCAGATAGGGATAGTAAAGGTGGAGGTGTTGCCTTCTATGTGCACTAAAAGCTTAAAATGGTACCGATAAATATCCCTGACTTTGCGAATGGAATAGACCAGTTATGGATTAAAGTGAAGTTTAATGGTATGTTCCTGTGTGTTGGTGTTGTTTACCATCCTCCATCAGTGTCCTACGAGGAGCTGCAATGTCTCTATGCAGTTTTGCCTGATGTTATACAGGTGTGTGATGTTTGTGTTTGTACTGGAGACCTATATGTAAATATTCTTGGAAACGCTATCTCTGAACTTGATTTTATTTCTGACACGTTTAATGTTTTCAATGTTACTCAACTAATTAAGAAACCAACCAGAATAACTCATCGTAACAGTTCTCTTCTTGACATTGTTTTAATAAATAAACCGGAGCTACTGTTAATCTCTGGAGTTACTTCTGGTTGCCCTTTTAAAAGTGACCATGAGGCTGTTTTTTTGTTGCATAAATTGTGAAGAGTCTAATTGTGTTGATAATTTTATTTTGGTTAGGGACTATAAAAATGTAGATACAGTAGATTTTAAGACTGATTTAGAAATGATAGACTGGCATACTATGTATCATGAAAGTGATATAGATACTAAAGTAAGCATATTTAATCGAAGCATACTTTCTCTATTTGATAAACATTGCCCTTTAAGCTTAAAAAAAACAACGGAAATCGGGACCAGGCTGGCTAACATATACCCTGAGACAAATTATTGATCTAAAAAATAAAGCATTTAAACAATTTTTAAAAGATAAAACTCCAGCAAGTAGACAGTATTATTGTGACCTTAAAAATTATGCATCTTTTGCTATAAAACAAGAGAAAAAAGCCTTCTATAATACTGAGATAAATAGATGCAATGCTCAAAATAAAAGCAAACATTTCTGGGGTAAGATTAAAAGTTGGAATATTGTAACTAAATCTAATATTGAAATACCGGAAGATATTAATGAACCAAATCTATTAAATGATAACTTTCTCTCAAGTATTCCGCAGACCCCAGTAAGTCAGGCTGTTTTTGATTCTTGGTTGGAAAAAACTGAGGAGTGGGAGCCATTTAATCTGTCTTTGGTATCTGAAAGTGATATAATTTCTTGCTTACAAGTAATAACAAGTGGTGCTGTTGGAATAGATGGTATCTCTATACACATGTTAAAGCATTGTTTTCCTCATTGCATTGGACCACTCTTAAATATCATAAATTACTCCCTTCAGTATGGTAAATTTCCATCTGTTTGGAAAATGGCTCTCATAACTCCAGTTCCCAAAGTTCGAAACCCTTCCTCGGTGGGTGCTGCCCACTACCTCCAAGCTTCTTGAAAAGAGTGTAAAAAAACAGGTAGTCGAATACATAAATCATAAATCATTGCTGCCTGCATGTCAGTCAGGATTTAGGGCCAATTTCAGTTGCACAACAGCTTTGTTGAAAATCACTAGTGATATTTCCAAGTCATTTGACGAAGGTAACTGTTGTCCAGCTGTTCCGATTGACATGACGAAGGCTTTTGATTGGCTGAACATTGAACTTTTAGTCAGTAAGCTCAGATGTTACTGTATTGAAACTGGGGAATGGTTTTCTAACTATCTTAAAGATAGATACCAGGCAGTGAGGTTGGCTGATCGAATGAGTATTTCTGAGTGGAGGGTTGTGTCTAGTGGAGTGCCGCAGGGTTCTATTCTTGGCCCTTTGCTGCAGATATTGTTAAAAATATTAAATATTGCAAATACCATCTATATGCAGATGACCTTCAAATATACCTGCCAACATCAGTAAGTAATCTGCAAGGGGCTGTGGCGAATATAAATTCTGATCTCTGTGGCATATCTACATGGGCTACAAATAACTCTCTTTTCATAAATCCTATTAAAACCCAAGCAATCCTTTTTTCAAGGAATAAAATTAACACAGAAAGCTTTGACATTATTTTAAATAATTCAAGAATTGCTTGGGCAAATGAAGCAAACAACTTGGGTTTATACATATATGGATGAATCATTGAGTTTCAATAGCCATGTTGATCATGTGTGTAAGAAGTCATTTTATACTCTAAAGTCACTTTATGAATATAAGAATATATTAAACCATGGTATCAAAAAAACTTTAATAAACACACTGGTTCTTTCCATACCTACTTATCTGGATGTATTATATGGCCCATTCCTTACTGTCTTTAATAAGTATCGCGTAGGCTGACCAGAAATGTTTAGAGGCATAAGAGTATATACAAGAAACCACAAAGTCATAACCAAAGTAATGTCCTGGGTGGCGTAAACAGAGATGCAACACAGGGCCCTTCCTGAACCTCAAGGCAAAAAATGTTTGGGGTGCCATGCCCAATTTTCACCCAAAAGTCGTTAAAATTGTAAAAAAAACAAAAGGGTCGTGTGTGGTTACCACGCCCAAACCAAACTTTGTTACTAGCAATTATTATTACCGTTATTTTTTTTTTCCTTTCGCAGGAAATATGATTTGCTAAGTATTAATACAGAGAAAAAAACAAACAGCGCACACAGTGTACGGCACACTAAAATTCTAACAACGGCTGTTCCCAAAGTTAAGCAGTAATGAATGTATGAATAATGAATGATCTAGGGGGGTGTTAATACACTGCGACCTGTACAGATCTATTGTGTTCCCCTCCCCCTTTCATGGTGCTACCGTTGATGTGATTCTCAATTAGAGTACCTCATTCAGCTTCAGGGCATTGCAAGTATGGTTCCATGGATGGAACTTCTTCTTATTTGAAGATGCAGCACCCAAAGCAAGCCATTAGCCTGTTCGCGACCGCCTCGCACTCCGTGAGAAGGTGTTCCGGGGTTTCCTCCCCCTCCTCACAGAACTTGCAACTATCCTCGTTTTCAATTTTATACTCTTCAAGTGCCTTCTCGACCGGCAGTGGCCCGTAAGAAAGCCGGCGAGGATGCGGAGATTGTCCTTACTCTGTGTTATAAAAGCGTTCCCATAGAGTAATCCATTTGGATTTTCTTGTCGTTGTGGACCTGCCCGTTCTGTATGCATGCTGGCTTGCATTCAACGGCCGCGTTTCTAAGGTAGTGGATCCGATGTAATTGTCTACTGCCTTCTCCATCGTCACGAGTAAGAATGACGTGAGACTGATTGGTCTGAAAGATTTGGGGTCTGTCCCATCATTCTTTCCTATCTTCGAGATGAAGGTGACTTTCGCCCTTCTCCTTGCTTTTGGTAAGTATTCCATGGCCATACTGTTTCTGATCATATCTACAAGTTGTGGCAAAATTTCTTTTATTCCCCTTTGTAGAAGGGACTGGGAAGATTTCATCCACCCCTGGCGACTTGAGAGGTTCAAATGTATTCAATGCCCGTTCGAGTCACCCAGCAGTGAGTACCGTTTTTGCCATTACCAGTCATCCCTAGTGGGTCGCCTTGAGCTAGCTTCTTCTTTACTTAGGTTTCTTGGTAGACTACCGTGGAAGTGTTGGCTCAGGAGGAGAAGCGCTCTCTCCTTCTCTCCTTTCGTGTAGGTGCCACCTAGCTTTTTCAGGGCCTTTGTCGAGCTTTTTCCCTCTTTTGCCATGGCCTTGTGTAATCTCGCTGCGACTGGAGTAGAGGCGATGTTGTCGCAGAAGGCTCTAAAGTTGTTCCTTTTGGTCTTTCTGATTTCCTTACAGTTAAGTTAAGCCGAGGTGGCGTATAGGCATTTTCAAACGACGAATCAGATTATCAGCGGTTGATTTTTTAACAAATTTGACTTTTTGTGACGAAAGTTCAGGCTCTTTGAATAAAGAGTATATCGGACAAGAAAAAAGAGCATATAGTATTTGATGTTCAAAAAGAGTATAATACTCTTAAAAAGAGTATATCTAGTCAGCCTAGATCGCGTGCAGAAAATTCAAAATTCCACCTTTTGTATGTAACATGTTTTATATGCAATAAATGGATTTTTATTTATTTATTTTATTTATTTTTATCAACACAAAATCATTTTCTGTTTTCTAGAATAAAAGTGTTTAATCCGAAAACTAAGAAGAGATTTGTGCTACGATTCGCAGCTAATTCAGTGTTCTGTATTCGTTCAAATACTTCTATGAATCCATACGAATAATATCTGTTATGTTCGCCAAAATTTTATCTCTGTATCATCAATCCAAGGATTCAATTTGAATTATATCGAAAAAAACGTCCCATCATGCTATGGTTAAATAAAAAACAAATTAATCTTTTTTAAGGTGCAGCTATCTTGTTTGTTTCATTCTAAATGTATGTCCATCATTTCCTTATAACTTGGCAGTGTTGCCAACTAGTTTTCGTTGATTTCCTTAGATACACTTTCCAATAATTGATCCCCTAATTTTTTACTCGTACCTACTAGGCTAAGAAGTCCACATTTTAATCATAATATTATCGATGTTAATAGTAGCGTTATTTTAATTTATGTAAATATTAGTCATAATTTTTATATCTCTCTACTGTTTTCATTATAGCTACCACTTAATCATATTGAAACTATGACATTTTTTTCCGATATTCACATGCCATAGTATATTAGGCTTTGAGCATTTAATAATTTAATTAGAGTCGTAATGAATGCCAGTGTCTTAATACTCTTAATAGTCATGAGTTGTCTACACTATATTTTCTACGACCTGCCATAATAAAGAAAAATAGACATTTTGACATTATATCAACTATGAACTGTCAAAATATATACATTTTAAATGCCACTATGGTCATGGCAATCTTTTGATATTGAATGAAAATTGCGTGATTGGTTATAAACTCGTATCTTAATGAAAAATCAGTATTTAATGAAACTCATTAAAGCACAGGTAGTAAATGTCTAATGGATAATTAGGTATTCTGGTATGAATCAATACCACTTTACTTTAAACTTCTTCATAGGGCTTGTACGGGTTTAATTTAATTTACAAATATTCAATTAAAAATAAAATGTGATGTTTTTTCACGAGCTCAGTGAAATCCAAAAATAGTCAATTATGAAAAATCTATCAAAAGATTGTCGTTTAATATTTTTCGAACCCCTCAACCGAATTTGAAGATCTATATTCTTGAAATAAGTGAGCAATTATTTAACTCAACGGAACAAAGGTTTAATTGCAGATTGGGACCAATGTGTATTTTGGAACCGAATTTGTTTTTTATTTTTCACTTTTTGAAAAGTCATGACAATTCTAATTCTCTTAAAGATTATTTTTCTTTGTTAATTATTAACCTTATCGCCTACAATGTAAAATTAGGAGTGGGAATCATTCCTTAATTTGTGTAATTTTAAGCTTTTTAGTACGACTAGAATGAATGTACCATACCGCCTACTAGTCCCGTAACGTTAGTTTGTTTGGCTGCTCTAAATACTGAAAATACGGCCCCCTAATATTAATTTTGCATGTTGCCATTTAGTAAATTCACATCTCCCATTTAAACTTACATTGCCCCTAAGACTTGTGTATACTACACCAACAATTTGAGGAAATCTGGCATCAGCCCGATCTCTCAGTCGTCAATCTCATAATAATATAACGCTGCATTGCGTGGTTCGGTCTGGCCCATTGTTGCCACCTGTTGACCAGACATCGTAAACACGCCCTGTTGCCAGATCTCGGCGCCAAAAGTAGTACTTACACAGCACAACACGCGGTACTGCTGCTGCTACTACTAGCCGAATTGTTTATTTTTATTTTTAGATTGGCTTGTTGTTACGGCAATGTGGGTAGTTGTAAAATTAATTATTATGACGGTACGAAATGGTTCGTATCGTTAGCAGTAGTACTGCCTGAATGAAGAAGTTGGAATTGGTTCAATAAAAAGTAAACGAATTTACTTTTCGCTATGATTGATCGATAATAATATGAATGGATTTATAATACGAAAACCTAAGAGGTGAATAATTATAATCCGAATTATTGTGAAACCACCGACAAAGGATTAATAGTATTTTGCGAGTATAAGAAGCTCAGTTTATGAGTACTTCTTAACAGTCTTCATAACATGGTTTATGTTTAAAATCAGCATTTTTAGCTGATCATTTTACTAAATGTTTTTGTACTTTTATTAGTGACTGAGTTAGTTTCCCAAAAGTTGACTTTTTGAGACACCTTATATATTGGAAAATATTCCCAAAATATCGCAGGTGTTAAAAAAAATCCAACGAGTCCATTATTCCAGACTGTATTGGCACCCTGTGTAGTTAGTTGTTGCTCTTATTTTAATGTTTTTTTAATTTAACTAGAACTTGATTGCGAATTTGGTAACGTCTGATTTATATGTATAGTAAAAAAGTTACCAACATCTTTCCATTTTATTTTTCACAATATTTCAATTTTTGCTTAAAATATCTAGTTTTAACTTCTTTATGTTGATGATATATTGAGAAAAATAACTTTAGACAACCAACAGAATATTTGTTTTTTTTAATTAACAAGTTAAGAATAATACACACAAAAAAAACATTTAAAAAAAAGGTTATTTTGCCAAAATGTTTACATAGCTTTTGGCTCCATATTCTCAATTTCGCTTTTATTACGCTGCTCGAATAAGGTGAAGCTCATTCACGTGAAAAGGGTATGTCCCCATTTGTATGGGTCCATAAAAAATTAAGTTTTTATTCACTTTTTCTTCAAAAGCATGGTAATTCCATGTAAATGTATAATTTAACCCTTCATAAAGGAACTTCATGATGCCAATTTCGTCATTAGGATTAAGTTTTACTATTCTACCTAAATAGTAATTGTTTGGATTTTGGAAACAAACATCGCAATATAAGTCTTGCTTTAACATTATTTTACTGTTATTTGTTTGGGCTTTCAAACTGCCTTTAGGAGTAAAGTTAATCAGTGGCATATCATCTTCTGACAAAAAATCTTCAGCCTCAAACTCTGGATTATCGTCTGATGTATCCTGACATAAACTCTCAAAGTCTTCTTCTTCTGTGTCCGATGATGTGGTCCACTTTAGAGCTTGTTTGACATGTTTTCCCTTTTCTTGTTTTGTTCCACTAGTGGTTTTGGGTTGCTTAGTTAATTTTTTTCCTTTAGCACTTGTTTTATTTTGTTCTGCTTTCTCCACTCTTTCTTTAATCTCTTCCATCGACAAAATTTCTCCATATTCCGTTGATATGCGCTTTCGTTTTGGTGGTATGATAGTTACGGGCTTACTTTTGCCAATTACGGACTCCCTTACTAATTCTGCAAGAGTTGTGAAGAACTCACTATTTTTTGAAGATGTGGTCGACTGACTATCAGTAGTTAGCTTATTCTGAATAAAGGTGTTGAATAAGGTGCTTTATTTACTACTTGGTCCTGGTTGTTGTTCGTGAATAACTAGGTGAGTCTGCGGTATTTTTATTACAGTCACTGGGTCAGTATGTTCTTCATTATCTGTTTGATTCAATAAATGTCTATCTTCTGACAATTAGGACATCAGCATCAAAAATAACACTATTATGTGTTTCTAAATATTTTTCAAATCGTACTAGTGCCGTGGGTAAAAAGATTGACTTTGGAAATCGATCTTTATTGACAGGAAGAAGGCCAGTTAACTAGAATCCTGAACGTAGATTCTCTGCCGAAAATTTTTCTGACCAAACTTTTGAAATAGCTTCGACGAATGCATCTTTTTGGGAATGTTTGTCTTGAACGATCCTGCCTTTGTCATTTTAACACAACTTCATTCCATCCTCTTTTAATCGCTCGAAAACACGCTTTGTCCAGTGGCTGCATCTCGTGTGTGAGATTTGGGGGAAGCTTTACAAGGTTTACTTTATGTGTTAGGCATTTTTCTGCTACAAGTAAAGTAACAGCGTCTCTTGTGTGGCTGTGGCACCCATCAAATATTAATGTCACTGGTTTACCTTGTCTCTCTTCTGATAAAGGAATATGCTTGATAAAAGCAGCGAAAACGGACCTCTCTATCCACCCTTTTTCAGTGGCAGTTATAACTGTTCCTGGGTAGACGTTGTCTGATTGCCAGGTAGATTGGACATATTTGCCCTTAAAGATTATAAAAGGGGGTAGTTTTTTGCCCTGAAGCCGAACCACAGGCTAGTACTGATGTTGCTTCTCTTCCACTTCCTGCAATGTTAAGGGATACTCTTTTGGTATCTTTTTCTGCAACTACACACCTGTCTTTTGGGTCATGGCAAAAGCCACTTCCATCGCAGTTATAGACAAGATTCCCATCATCAGCTGTATAACCAGATTCGTTAAACAACGCTTCTAAATCTTAGTAAAATTTGTATACAACAAAGGGATCAGCACCTTTTAGTCTTTTGGTTGACAATTGTTCGCCCTTTCTTTTAGCAAGGCCTGGATGGCGTTTAAGAAAACCACGGAACCACTCATCACTTGGTCGATCGTCCTTGAATCTTGTGGTAACGTTGTGCTCTTTTACAAATTCCTGCACCAAGTCTTTGGTTTCTTCCTTGGTAAGACCTTCGCCACAATGCCCAAGCACTTTTAAATATTGTTTTAACTGATCTTCATTCTCTGGTGTTAAGTCAGTCTTCCTACCACCTCTTGTGATATTTGGATTTAATTGTCGTCCTAGTTTTTTAGTTAATGTGGACCTTGGGACCTTGTAAAATTTAGCAGCATCGGTTTGTATCATTCTTCCTGATGTTACTGCCTCCATTGCATTACTCATTGCTTCTTGCTCATATTGGACTCGGCCTCCATCTTCTTTACAATTTTTAATATATGTACGCAGCATTGTTTTTTTTTTAATTTAAGTTTTTCACTATAAATCAATAAATCACTACGTTTAGTCTGAGGTTTAGTCTATATCTTTGCACTAAAAACTGTCTTTCTATCCCTTATGGATAGTTTCTAAACAATTCACTTATCTGAAACAAAGAAAAGCTATAGTTTTGGTGACTTTTGTTAGGTTCTTATTACCCACAGGTCTTATTTCCCCAAATCTACGGAATCATGGGGTAATAGGAACTTGGTATTAGAAACAAAAAATTTTTTAGCCTTGTTTTGAGTTGAAAAATCTACCCTGGTTCTTATTTCCCCATGTTCTTATTACCCCAGGCTCCCCTACTTAAAACTAAGTTTTATTATTATTTTTTTTGTTGACTATTTTTTTACCTATTTTATTCACTTGTTGATTAAAGCAAGGGAGACCATTCCGAGCAGAATGGATCGAATATATAGCGGAAAAACAGATGGAGCTTTAGAAATGAGCCTGAACTGATCCGTTCATGAGGAGAGGCAAAAAATAAATTTGTACACTGTAAACCGATCTCCGGTCTCTCCTTTACAATTTATGTTTTCGGTCGGTCAGACCGAAAGCTCCACGAGATGAATACGTACACGGATGATAATAATATGGGCGATTGTAAACACTTGTGGATCTTTTAACTAAGTGCAGAAAGTAGTTTCGAGTCTTGTTTCTGGCCACACTGTATTAGAGTAAATTGGCCCGTTTATAGTTCTCGTTTCGGTTCTTGACGTTTTTCTCATCTAATTTTTTTAATTAATTTTTTTTAATACAGTTTGTAGAGATTTACATATAAGTCAAATGATAAAGGAAGCATACCTAAAGCTAGTTTTACACTTATCCAAGTTAATGACAAAGAACTTTGATCAATGCTATTGTATAGTATTTTTAATACCTATTTGGAAGTACCAGTCCTTTTAGTGAATTAACGGAGGGTTGCCAACCAAATTTACAAAAAGTTCCCTATATGAGGTTTTAAATTTCCCTAGATTAAAATTTATTCCCTAGATTTAAGTAGTTGGGAACATTATTGGAAAGGAGTCAACTTAGAATCAAACCGCTTCGATACCTGGGGCTTGAGTGGCTACGAGGCGCGTCCCCCCGGGTGGTGGATGGCTATAAGTAGGCTGAGGGAGCTCAAAAGCTCCCAAAAGCTTTTGCAAAAACCCTGTCGTGGACCAACTCTCTCAAGTCAAGATTGCATGGCAGCTGGGATAAAGCAGCGCGATTTTTAACATTCCCCTGGAGACAATGGGCGACACCTCCTTGTAACTAACCTTGCCTAGTTATGCGGGGCTCTGATCAGATCGACCTACACTTCCCTAGCTACTCATGGGAACAGTATGGAAAAATACAGAGACACAAAACAAAAACAAGAAGAAAAGGCTGCAGAGCCAAAAGACTCAAAGGCGAAAGCCAAAACCAGTGAGGGCCAAAGGGTACAAAAACCCGGAGCCCTGAAAAAATAGATTCCAGAACTCCGCGAAGTCATCAGGCTGTTAAGCCAACCAACGACTTCGATAGGAGGGGACTCAATCAGATACTCTATTGGCCACATCCCTAGAAGAAATTGACAAGATATCCGAACAGGACATCAAAAAATTTCGGCTCTCAGGCAAGTCCAAAGCCAGGCGGAAGAAAATTCTCTCGTAGGGAAAATCCTCTACCTTGAGGCTAAAAGAGCCACGATTAGGGAGAATTTTATAAGAGCGACTTCTGGGAAGAAAGCAGAACCGCAACAAAAGGACGCCAAAAAGGATAAGTCAAAGACTATCGAGTCAGACAAATCCAAGAAGCGTCCGATATCAGAAGGTAGTACCCCAGGCAGCAGCAAACAGCCGGCAAAAAATCCAGTACACAAGAAGTGTCCTTTAAAGAGGCCCTGACTGCAGTCAAGATAGGCGCTGTGCCACAAAGCTACCCAGACACTCGCATGGAACCAGACCAGCTGAAAACACTCCACAAGGCCATGATGAGAGCTTTTGAAGACATGCTATTAGAAGGACTACAAGTATGCCTCCTTAAGTGTACACATAAGTTGGGATATCTCATAATCACATGTGCTGACGGAGACAGTGCTGAGCACTTAATGGGTTAAGAAAATAATCCCAACTCTAAAACCGTGGCATGGAGCAGAGCTAAAAGCTTTAGAGGGGGATGAAGTCCAAAAACCATCCTCCTGCACCGCCTATATACCCGACGAAGACGGTGGCAGAGTCCTCAAGAGACTGCAGGTGGGAAACAATGGGTTGAATACGCGACTGTAGACAGTCTTTGGGAAAACACCAACCGACCATGGCCAAGTATGGACCTTCTTCATGAACAAAAACTCCCTCAATGAGTTAAGGAAGCTGGGGATGCAGCCCTTCTTCGGCATAGGAAGAATCAAATTCCGGGTGAAGGAAAAGTGAGTAGCCAGCGATACCGAGAAAGCCTCGGGAAAGACCCAGCTCCTAGAGGGTAACAAAGCCGAGGCTGGCCTAACAACAAAACAAGATAAATTATTGTATGACAGGTCGGCTAAAAGACCACGGGCCTGCATAATTTACAGTAATAGAGTTAATTGTCCACTAATTCCGGGGCTATGCTCCAGAGATTTTTGTTACAGCTATCTTAACAACTACCACGGAAGAAGGGCTCAGAAACTGGATAGTATGTTCCGCCTACTTCCCTGGGGAGGAAAAACCGTGTCCACCGCAGGTCCTAAAGGATATTATGTGCTACTGCGTGGAAAGGAAACTACAACTAGTAGCCGGGTGCGACGCGAACACACACCACGTTCTATGAGGCAGCACGGAAACAAAGGCTAGAGGTGAGTTACTACACCAATTTATCTTTTCAGCAAACTTAGAAATAGCTAACTGGGCTCTAGAAATCGAGTCGAACTCCTGAAAGGAGAAGACAACGAAAACACAAAAACATGCGAGGAAAGTCTGAAGCTTCTGATTAAAGCCCACTTTCCAGCGTCAATTCAGATGACGTAAACCACAGTGCTCGAAGAGCCTTCTAAAAGAAGGGCAACGAAGCAAGATTGGAGGCTAGCTGCGGAAATCATAACTCCGTCTAAAGTCAGATGGGCAGTAAGCTAATTTCAACCGTACAAATCGCCGGGGTTATAAGAGATATACCTAGTACTTATACAGAGAGGACAGGATAGTTTGGCCCCATCTCTCTGTAAGATCTTCAGACGCTGTATATCTTGGGGATTCATACTTACAAATGACCGAAGGTAGGCAAGATACCGGACCAGACACCAAAGTTATTCAGATCCATCAGCCCATCGACGTTTATGCTGAAACCCCTTGAAAGGTTAATCGATAGATACGTAAGAGATAGGGCTCTAAAGGCCAACCCGCTAAGCAACTGTCAATATGCATACCAAGCAGGAAAATCTACGGACTTAGCCCTAGACGATTTGAGTAGGCTGCTATCGAAATTCATAGAACCATCCGTCAATGGACACCTATGGCGAGGCAGCACTTAAAACAACAGTCGGGAGAGGATGTCCGCAAGGAGGAGTATTATCCCCACTACTGTGGATCATCCTAGTGGATGGTCTAATCCAAAAACTTCGGGCGGAGGGCTTTCACTCTCTGGGCTACGCAGATGACTTGACGATTGTGGTGCGAGGACAGTTCACAGGCACCATATCGGAAAGAAGCCAAAGAGCCCTTAACACCGTAGACTCTTGGTGCAGATAAGAACAAATGTCAGTTAATTCACATAAAACAACAGGGATGACATTCACCAAAAGGAGAGATTTAACGGGGCTAAAGCAAATGAGGCTAGCTGGAGAAGCTATACCCTTCTCCAGAGTGGCCAAATACCTGGGAGTCGTCTTTGACCAAAAGTTTACATGGAACACGCCCATCCAAAAAGTTGCGCTAAAAGCCACAATGGCTCTAGGTATATGTAGAACAATGTGTGGGAACAATTGGGGATTGAACCCGGTAATTATTATATGGTTATACACAAGGGTGGTTAGACCCATAATAACATATGGAGCAATCGCCTGGTGAACGAAAACCAGACAGGTACAGGTGATGAGAAGGCTAAATGAGGTACAGAACTAGCTTGCCTATGTGTTACCTTTCAAGTATTTGTTTCTTATCAGTAATGAGGTTGTTATGCTGGTCCAGTGCCGAACCACTGCTTTGTGAGCCTCTTCCCCCTGCTATTTCCTTGATTTTCTTGTGCAGATTAAATGTATCATATTTTTGTTCTAAGTTTTCGATTTTCCTGCATTTGTTCTGCAGCCACAGCTTCTTTGCCTCTTTAATCTTTATTTTGACTATTTTGTTTAATTCATTGTATTTCCTTTCGTCTTTGTTTCTGTGTTTTCTCCGTTCATCCAGTATCTCCTCCTTCATCCACGGAGTTCCTTATTCTTTTTTTTTTTAGTTTCAGTTTGCTGTCCGCCACCGAGTTACAAGCGTCCTTGATTTTGTTCCACACATCCTCCACGTCCATGTCTTCATGGCTTGGATCCGGGATTATGCTCTTTATGTTATGTTGTTGTTTAGTTCTTCTTGAAGTTCTGCTTTTGTGATATTGTGTTTAAGTTTCTGGGTGTCCGGGCGTTCTTTAGGTTTTCCCTTACGAACTATTAACTGGCCAAGCAAAATATTATGGTCTTAGAGGACATCCTCCTGGATATGGTTTAACGGATTTGACTGAGTTCTAGAATCTTTTATTTATGACAATATAATCAATCTGGTTCTTGACGATTTTTTGGGGACTGTCTGCTGGCGATTTCTAAGTATAGAGACTCCGAGGTGGTAATTGGAAGTGTTCATAATTATTGTTCTGTGTGTCTCTTGACAGGACTGAATGAGCGTTTCTAATCCAAGCTTTCCGACAGTACCCTCAACAGCTCAGTTGCCCAATTTAGCATTAAAATCTCCCAAAAGGATATTAATTACGTTCTTCTTGGTGTAATATTTCCATGAGTAAATGCTAATAAATTAGGTTGATTAACAAGCGATTTGCATTTTTGCATATGACTTTGCCCCTCTTCATGTTTCAATATTTCTGACAGACCAGCTGTGTAATATTTTTTACACAAGATGCATGTGCTCTCCTTTAACCAAGAACGACCTTGTTTCCACTCATTTACAAAACGTTGAAAATAAGATTTTGATTTAGATTTAGCTCCTTTTAAAAACCTTCGCTCGAAATAGAGGTTCTGGCCATCTGAGAATCCTCTTGGCAGGATTCGGAATCAGATATTTTATTCCGTGTCTAAAAACATAATTATTTACTAAATAAAAACAAATAAATGAAATAAATAAAACCATCCTAAAAGACGTTGGCTCCAGCTTTTTCTCGGAATTTCTTCTTCTAGACGACGATAATAAACTACGATATCTAGTATAATTAACGATGCTTCTTCTAAGTTTGCAATAAGTTGATCTTTAAGCCACTTCTCAAATTTTATGGCATTCATATTATCGTGATAATCACCGATTTTCTTATTACATTGAATAATTAGGGATGCATTTGTCACAAATCCATTTTTATTTCCGGTATGAACAATAATGTAACGCATCCCACTTCCAATTTTTTCAAAATTACAATATTTACTTACTACCGTGTTGCCACATTTTTCTATCCCCATTATTGCTAAAAACCCATTTTTCATCCAGAAAAACTGGTTTATATTAATGTTCTCTTTTTAGCAACTTGATATTTATTTTAAAATAAAATTTTTTTCAATCTGATTCCAGGCATTTCTTGCTTTTTGAAGCTAAAGCTCATTTCTTTAATTCCCAAATATAAAGAACTGTTGTTTCTAAAGTAATAAGTTCCTTTCGTGTATACATTTTTAAATTACTTCCCTTAAACAATGCAGAGTAATCTTCATAATTCGAGTTTTGCTCCGGGAAACGTTTCCAGACATATTCCTTCTAAATTAGAAATCCGTTCCTTTGTTCGGATCTTCTAGGTTGCTTTCTGAATTGCATTAAATTGAGATCCTAAATCGCTTTGAAAATAACTTATTAAATTAAGCATCGATTTTTGGATTCATGGGTATATCGCATTTTGTAGTGTATTTTTGGGTTATTTAAAGACATTAACAGAGATCAGGTAACATCTAATTAGTAATCGATGTTCATTTTTGTTGGTAATTTTTTGTTTCACCTGATTAATGATTGATAAATAAGGACAGAGTTATTCCAAATGGGTCTCCCTTTATGCCTTTTTGTTTTCCTTTCACTGTCCTGAAACATCTTCAAGAGCTAAGGTAAATAATTTTGGAAATATTGTGTCTGTATTTATTTTGTTGGCCAACAAGGAATCATCTATTTTTACATGCCAAGATTGTAAAGTTGTATTTTCTGATACGGTTTGCAATCGTTGTGTATCCTGAGTCAATTCATAGCGTTTAAAAAGGACCGGGTTTATATTGAGTCGAACCCCTTGGGAAACTCTACGAAGACGTGGTGAGTTAGAATGTTGTACTCGGTTGGTTTTTCCATAAGAATAAGGAAAGTTTATAGGTGATCGTGATCAATGGTGTAGAATCTTCTGCGATAGTTCGCCTGTTTACTGATTGATTAAAATCGAGTTTATTTATCAGTCAATTAGTTAGGGCGAACAGTGAAACATAATAGCATCTTTTAGGCTGTTACTCTACGCTAGTGAACTCTATTATTAGAAAACTATATTCTTTTGGGGATGATTATTTTTTCTAGGTTCTTCAAGAGTTACTAATTAATTTTGATCATATCTTTAGTTTTATTCCAATAAAATATGTCAGTTGTACTTAAAGACTCTCAAACACGATGATGTTTGAACATACCATAACCATTAAACTAACAACATCGGGCCAATAATGATGAATTACAAAAATTTAAGAACATCCGATGTAGAAGCAGCTTAAAATACACAACATATTCCATACACACACACACATCGGAACCGTTTTAAAATTAAGCAAACTGGAAAAGGAGCAAGATGGTTTATTGCCCGACATCAAACCTTTCTTCCAACGCACACACTTGTAGCTTTTATGTTTTGAGCGAGGTTTGGGTTTGGTTCCGCTGAAAAATACAGTGGAAAAGTTCTCGAAATGGCGGTACCTACGCACAAAATAATGTCAGATATAGTTTGTACTTGAGCTTGTCACCTTGTGATACTTTAATAAGTATATAGATTACAGGAATATCATATTTATATATCGTACACAGCCCTTAGAGATAAGGTTACTTTTTAAATTACTTGTTTTTGTTAACTATGATCGCTTATTATGACCATGTCGGAATGACATTATGATTTTATTAAAATGAGCTTAACATCGCTTAATATAACAATTTAAAACGAGCGAAACGAATTCACGAGCCCTTTGCCCGACCGACCTTCTCATAAAACTACTTGTTATGTCCTCTTTTGGAGCGGAATGTCGGGCTCGTGACTACCTTTACAAAAATGAAAATTATTGCGTCACTCATTTCTTTAATTGAATAAGAATTCTCGCAAACCACAGGTTGCGAACATTACTTTTATGTCAACAAAACAAAATAATATAATTTCACCGACAAAAACAAGAAAATCTAAGATTTAATGGACATTTTTCAGGTACGCTTCTATATTCATTAACCATTTTCCAACATTTCATGATATTGTCACGAACAATAATCCGGGACGCCACGCCTTGGTCGACGTGCAGGTTTTGTAGCCCAGTTTAAAAACGATCAATGTCTATTGATCAAAGACTTAATGAATTTACCCTGTCCCCGATTACTAAAACACGCATGTCTTTCAATTGAAGCCTGATTTGATTTGTTTATAGGTCTTGGCCCCTGTTTTATAATAAAGTTCTTTAAGAGCGGTGTGATGTTTTAATTTATGGTTAGCTTTGATTATTTAAGTCTTTTTTGTTTATCTTACTTTCACTCAGCACCTTAAGGCACTGTAACTATTTAACTTTAAAAATTACCTGACTTGAATTTTGACAAATCTGTTATAGATAGGTTCTGAGAATCCGAGAAGCCATAACTGGCCAATTTTGAAGAAGAGTACCCCAAACACATATTGGTCGGACTCTGGTAAGTTCAGTATCATTCTGCCACATACCTACATGTAGTCCAATGGGACACCTTTTGGTGTTGCCATGACGAAATTCTGCGATTTTGTTCATCTATTGACACACCTCGAGTTCTTTCATATTAATGGAATTCTCTTTGCACCATGTTCATCGTGGGTCTTAATTTCCAGAACCTATGCAAGCGTCTGTTATCTGAAATAATAGGCACTCTTGTGCTTCGTAACCAGTACCTCCTAACCTGCTTCGCGACCAGTATATCCTAACCCTGATAATCAATCTTCTTCTTATAGTGCACCTCCTATCGGAGGTTTGCTATCATCACAGCAATCCGGATCTTGTTGACTGCAGCTCAGTGCAACAGTTGATCATTGCCAGAATTAAACCAATCCCTTAAGTTCCTTAGCCAGGACACACGGCGTCTGCCAATGTTCCGCCTTCCACTAATCTTTCCTTGGACTATCAGTTGTAGAAGTGTGTATTTCTGTCTTCTCATTATATTATAACCCAGATATTGAAGCTTTCTCTTTTTTATGGTGATCACTATTTCGCACTCCTTCTGCATCCGGTTCAGCACTTCTGCATTAGTAATTCTTTCGGTCCAGGGAATCCGCCACATTCTACGGTAGCACCATATTTCAAAGGCCTGCAGTTTGTCCATGTGGTTTTTCTTGTCACTTTGTCAAAGGCTTTTTAGAAATCGATGTAACACGCACACACATCTTGGGTTGTATCAAGACAGCGCTGGAAAAAAACGTGAATCCCGAAAAGCTTCGCGGAATCCAAATTGTGTTTTCCTTCCTCGAGTCTTCTGTAAATTCTTTTGTGGATGATCTTCAAGAACAACTTTAAAGTGTGGCTCATAAGTGCGATGGTTCGGAATCTGAGCATTCTCTTGGATTCGGTTTCTTGAGTACAAGCACAAAAGTGGATGTTTGCCATTGTTTAGGAATTTCTCCCTTATCATAAATGCGATTAAAAATGTTCAGCAGGATATCAATCACATCATCATCAAAGAATTTGATAAGCTCTATGGGTATCTGATCAGGAGCAGCAGCTTTCCCGGATTTCATAGTTTCCAGAGCATATACTATTTCTGCTCTTAATATTTTTAGGTGCATATTGCTTGATTCTAAAACCGGTTTTGGAGGTTTTTCATCATCGAAGAGTTCTGATAGGTATGCTTTCCACCTTTCAAGTTTGTCCTCCACGTCAGTTATTATACGTACATTTGCATCCTTGATAATAATACTAGCTGCTTTGACCCTGTTGCATCCAACCATTTCCTTTATTATTTTGTGCATGTGAAAGCTGTAAAATTTCCTTTCTAGTATTTCTATTTCCTCACATTGAGCTACTAGGCATTCTTCTTTTGCTTCCTTAATTTTTCTCTGTATTGTCATATGTAGTGTTTGGTACTCATCTTTATTGTCTTTACTCTTTCTTCTCTCTTCCATAAGATCTAGAATTTCTGATGTTATTTAGGGCTTTTTCTTTGGTCTCTTTCTAGTTGGATCTTTTTAGCTATTGTTTCTAACCCTGTTTGAATTTGCTTCCACTCTTCCTCCACACTGTTAATATCCCTCATACATTCGTTGGTCTCTTTCTTAACTGTGTCATGGATTTCAGGATTCTCAAGGAATTTTGGGTCTATGTAGTAATTGAGACGTTTTGTAACCTTTTTCATCTTTATATTAAGTTTGGCTATAATTGGGTTGTGGTCGAAGTTAATGTCAGTCCCTGGGTACGATTTTGCAGCTTTGATTGCGTTCTTGTAGCGGTTGTTAATGAGGATGTATTCTATTTGGTTTCTAAATGTATTTCCTGGGTTATACGCAGGTGATTTCCAAATATACAATCTACGATTTAATAGTCTAAAGAAGGTCCAGGCCAAAACTTCCTGTGTGTCCTTCGACCTTGACTTTGCCTACTTTGGCGTTGAAATCGCCCATAACTACTGTGATACTATTACTCTTTATGCTTCCAAAGATATCATGTTTCATCGTGGTAATCAATATGGAAGCTCAAAAAATTTTCGAATTTCATATTGGGATCTTTCAAGAGAACGACCTTCTCGCATATTTATCTGGAACATATATATTAAGGTAGGAAACTGGAAATAGTCTCGTTTTGAAAATTTGAAAATTTAATTGGCATGGTTAAAATTGACGAGTACCTGACTATCTGGTAGGTAATGAGCGAAGGCTCCTCATATCCATATTATCTGAGTGCCAAAGATCAATAAGGTCCAGATCTTCGAGCTCTAAGGCGGTTAGAGGCACTAAAAAAGAACTAATACCTTAAGAAATAACAAAAATATTCCATAAACAAATTCCAAAATCATAAAAAATTATTGTAGTCGGTGAGACCATAAGAATCATCAACAATACGTTTAGTAAATTCGCGATTTGCGGCATAATGATAGCATTTTTCTTAATCCTATATTTTCTACATGTTCTAAACGAAACATTTAATATTTGGGTCCTAAAATGCATATATATCTTTCTCATCTATTCGTATTTAATTTTCTCAATTTTATTGGCTTTTTGAAGCCTTCAAATGTTTTCCATATATTTCTTTTTCCGCCGGTTTTGTCTGGATGTGTTTCCTATTATTTGAGCTGTCATTTTGCTTAACTTAAATGCATTTTATCCCCTTTCTTTATAAATGTTTTGACATGATTCTCGTTTATTGATATTTCATTTTCTCAATTTTAAATGCATCTTCAATTTATATATTATCTGCTTGAACTAATAATTTTTAACTGTGTCTTTTCTTCTTACATTAATTATGATTTACTTCTTTTTTAATACATGCTTTTAACATTATTTTCATCTATTCGCATTTAATAGCTATAATTTTAAAAAGTCTTTTAAGGATATTTGATATTTTATTTCAAATTTTTAGCTCTTTGTCTATAAAGTTTTAAAGCATTCAAATGTTGTTTTTCGATATACATTTTTCTCGTCGATTTTTTCCGTTTTATTAATTATTTATCTTCTTTTTTATACATATTTTAACATCACTCTCGTCTAGTCATACTTCATTTTCTCAATTTTATATGGCTGTTTGTATTATAATGTTTAGCTGTGTCTCCTTTTCAAATTTTCTTTTATTTTAGAGACGTTTACGTGTAGTATTGTGCAGTATCTTCAATTTTGTCTGCTAATAATTTTTGTTGCACGTCAGTTTCATCTGTGCTTTTCTTCTTCTGCGTAACGTAATTATTGTGATTTATCTTTTTTATTCATACATGTTGTTCAATCTTTATTCTCGCCTATACCATTGTAATTTGTAATTGCCTCAATTTGAAAGTTTTATTTGAATTCCCTTTTTTAACTGTTTGTGCTCGTTTACGCGCAGTATCTGACACAGCTCTGTTTTATTTTAAATTAATTTTTAATTTTTCTTTTAGTAAAAGTCCATTTTTTCTACGTTATTTAATTACTTAATCATGTGTTTGCATTTTTAACTTAATTTTCGTCTATTCACATTTAACTGTCTCAATGTGGTCTAGTCATGAATGTTTTTTTTTTATTATAATTATTAACTGTGATTTTTCTCAATTTCGTTTTACTTTTAATGCTTTTTTTCAATTTTTGTGTTAAAATGTTGGTTGAATATTTTTTCAATTATTTTTTGCGTGCTTGTAAACTGTTTTATTTAAAATATTGTGTTTTATTTCAGTGTAGTAATTAGCATATTACCTATTTTTAATGCTTGGCCTATGGTAACATTGGACAAGATTTTGAACCACTGTCTAGCGGCTAAATTTATCTCGTATAAAAATCTTTTTTATGAGGGTGGCTATTATCAGAACTTCTCGCCTGGGGCGAACTCGACTGGTTTGGTTAGAAAACCAGATTTTGGGATAAATAATAAATTAGGCCAGGATTTAGAAAGCTGTCACATCTTTAAATTAACGGTTCAGAGTTTTATTTTTCACGTATTTTTATTACGGCCGCAGATGGTTTTTATTTGCTTTTTTTATGTCAAAAACGATTCAGTACACTACCAAATGATATGAGTAGGTTTATTTGATAATTTTTAGACCGGAAACCACTGCTCAGTTAACTAAAGTGGTGGACAATTATTTTATTCGAGCGGACCAAGACAATTTTAAATTAACTTTGGAACGAATAAATATATCGAAATATGCATAATTTAAGAAACTGGAACTGGCTCACATTCACTTTAAAAAAAGAAATAGATTATTGGGCAAAACAGTGGAAAAAGTAGTAGAAATTAGAAGCAACCTTTTATAACTTTTCAAGTTCAAATTGCGGATAACAAATTTCAAATTGAGAACTATCAAATCCAGCATGGAAGCAACCAAGAACAAATTTGAATTAAATATTTCAAAATGAGGCGCATTATCTAAAGATGATATAATGTAAAAACAATAGAATTATTTAAAATTTAATAAAAACAAGTTTTGCAGAAATTGAAATTGACCATATTTAAAACATCCGGTGTGAACCTCTGAATGTGTGCTATTGGCCACTGTAAGCTCGGTGATATCTGTTCGGATGATATTTTCTAATCTTTCAAAGCAGCTTTGTTGAGTAATATCAACTCTATTTTCTCTCAATAAAATATCAGGCATTTGTTTGGCTAAGCTTTTTTTTTACCTCCTTTTAAATTCGGCCATCCATCCAAGTTCTATCACATGGAACATTGGACTGTAAGGGGGGAAGCCTCACTAAATAATGATGGTTAAATTCATACTTCTTCAATAGACGTTGCATGGTGCATGATCTGTCACTAATATCACTAGTGACTGGTACATAGTTTGGGCGTTCCGCAGACATTGACGTACAAATGCGCACATTAGCTTCTTCTTTCTAATTTCTTGATGAATTATCCGCATGTCGTCTGTGCAACCAATTACGTGGAACATATTGTACCTGTCTTTACTTCTGGATACGAATCAATTACAGTTTGTCTCATCCATTAGAAATTTTTCGCTCATTTGTGCGAGAGTTATTCTTGGATTTTCCTCGACATACCATCTTCTTCCATCTCATTCTTTCTCCACCTGATCTTGTGACTTTACCCAACGATAAACGGTCGATGTCTTCACATTCAGTATACTACTTATTATTATATACCTACTGCACAAATTTGTTTTTTTTACATTTTTGGCCTCTTAATATAAGACATTTTCAAAATATGTTGGCACACCTTTAATCAGATTCTCCCTTAACCTATATTCTTATTTTGAAATTGTTTAACCTCAATTTCAATTTGTTTGATTCCAATCTGTTCTTGATGGCTCCCAAGCTGAATTTGACTCTTCTCAATTTGAAATTTTTTATTTCCAAATGGAAATCATTGTTTATTTTCAATTTGAACTTGAAAATGTATAAATGAGAACATCGGTAAAAAATATTCCAGCAAGGATGGACTGAATTACCGACAAATAGGAGCCACTTCCTTAGACATCGTTTATGATGATGATAGTCGAGTAATTTGCCAATATATTCTAAATAAAAATCATCATAATGAAGATTCTACTAATTCTGAAGAAGATGATCATAGGTTTGATAATACTGATCACGAAATTGCGTGTTCAGAATGTGTTTAACTTTAGAATTTTTTTTTAATCTCTGTGTTTCGTGCTTTATTCTTTATATGATATAAAAATTACTCTGTTTCTTAGTAATACATTTATTTAAACCGATTTATTTTCCAGATATTATTTTGTTTTTGTTTTGTATAAAAATATCACAGTTTCTTTTTGTTCCTATTTTATTTATTTTGTAAGTATGTTGTGTGTTTATGTCAGAATTCTGTTTGTTAGATTTTCCTATTTTGAAGATTCTTTTTATTTTATATTATTTTATAGTATAATTTATTTTTGTTTGCAACAGTTTTGTTATGTTTTGTATAGAATGTGAGAAAAAATTAAGTTTGATTTTTTCCATTTTTTGTTCGAAAAAAAAAACGGAGAAAACTGTTTTATCGAGCTGTTAGAACACTAAACTTAAATCAGTAATTTGTCAGTAGGTACCTACCGACTATAGGTACGCCACTGGTCACCACGAAATAAAAGAAATTAAAATGTACAGAGTGGCTCGAACTCGTGTTTCGTCTTCAGTTGTGAACATAATTAAGAATAAGGCTGAGAAAGACGGAGAGGTGAGAATAGGAACGTGGAATGTAAGAACGTTAACCCAACCTGGAATAATTCACAACGCAATCCAGGAGATGGAAAGAATGCGGATCAGTATTCTTGGAGCCAGCAAAACAAGGTGGCCAGGATCAGGTCAGTGCGACATCAACCAACATAGGATGTACTACTCTGGATCAACTAATAATGAGCACAGGCACGGTGCGGGAATTGTAGTCAGTAAGAACGTGGCGAGATGTGTCACCCACTTTGTACCAATATCTGAACGACTTCTGCTACTGCAGATCGAAGCGAAACCTGCAAGAATAAACACAGCGAGAGAGAAATGTAGCAGTTTTACGAGAACATTACGGTTGTACTTGGAAAACTCCCAAAGCAAGATGTCAACATGGTCATGGGAGATTTCAAGGCCAAGGTGAGACGCGTATGCTCATAGCATATAGGGCCCTGGGGCCTGGGAGAGAGAAACGACAGAGCTCAGTATGTTTGCGGAAGGGCAAAAGCTATTTAGTTACAAATAACTTCTTCCAATTGCCCCCGAGGAGAATATACACTTGGAGCTAGCCGGCTGATAGAGAAGATGCTATAGTCAGAAACCAGATTGACTATATCTTGATCAACAGTAGATATAGGAACGCATTCTCCTCAGTAAAAACGTACCCGGGAGCAGACATACAATCGGATCATAATCCGGTGGTAGGTGTTTTTAAACTACGGATGAAGAAGGTATACAAAAGAATGAAAAAACGAAAATTAAAAGACTGTGCAGTGCCAATGCGGGTAAAGATGAAGCTGAATGAACACCACGAAAACAACGAACACCTGTTATATGGAGGGGTGAGTGAGGAGCTTCAGAAACAGTGTGACAGTGTCCAGACCATTAAAACTACGTTGTTGCGACCCGGAAAATTGAAACGAAAATCCTGGATGACCAGGAAAATCCTCGAACTGATGGAACAAAAGCGAAATAACAAGAACAATTCTGCAATATGCAAGGAACTCGACAAATCCTATTAAAAGAATGATCAGAGATTCAAAACGGAGGGAACTGGAACTTAAGTGTACTGAAATAGAAACCCTTAGTGCAAGATACGACAGTTTCAACGTACACCGCAAAATCAAGGAATTAACAGGAAAGACCAAATCAAAATCGGGAAACATATTGGTGGATCGAAACAGCGAACTCATTATTGAAAAAGAGAAGATCAGGGACATGTGTGGGAAGCCTACATCAGGGAACTTTTCCATGACGAAAGACCACTGCCACCACAAATTGATGGTAACACTGGATCGACGATATTAAGAGATGAAGATCAAGCTGCTCTCGATGGACTCAAGGAAGGCAAGGCGCCAGAGCCTGACGGGATGCAGGCGCAATTCATCAAACTGCTAGACAATAATCACATTGAATGGTTGATGGCAATCTTTAATCACATTTATGATACGGGAGACATACCACAGGCATGGCTTGAATCGGAATTCATCACATTGCCCAAGAAGCCTGGTGCCAAGAAATGCAATAAGCTTAATGAGTCATTTTGTTGAAATTTTTTCTTAAGGTCATTCACAGGAGAATCTATCGGCTATGTGAAGACCAATTAAGCCCCACCCAGTTTGGCTTCAGAAGCGCTTTCGGTGCCCGGAAAGTAGTGTTTAGTGTACAGGTGTTGTTCCAGAGATGCAGAGACATGAACTGTGACGCGTATGTCTGCTTTATAGGCTACCAAAAGGCATTCGATAGAGTCCGACTCACAAAGTTAACTGAGAACGAGACCTGAAGATTGTTGCGAACCTGTATTGGAATCAAGAGGCCACTGTCCGTGTGCAGGAGGGTCATGCAAAGTCAGTCAGAATTGCGCGAGGAGTCCGACAGGAATGCATATTGTCTCCACTGTTGTTCAACATATACTCCGAATTCGTTTTCCGCGAGGCTCTGGAAAATAGTGAAGCGGGGGTGCTCCTGAATAGACACAGATATGCAGATGACACAGTCGTGTTCACAGATAACCTGGACGATCTGTAAAACCTAATGATGCAAATCTCACCGATCAGTCAACAATATGGTCTTGATATAAATGTTGACAAAACCAAATAATGATCATTAGTAAAAGAAATATCCCTAATTATAAATAGGAATATAATAGATTTGTCTGTGTTTTTCTGATCAAATTGACAGAAGGGCTTTTTTCACACTCCCAAGGCTCTTGTGTCGATTCTTCATTTGCTATTGCGGGCTGTGCATTTCCCTGATTTTCTTCAAATACTTCTTCTGACAGCGTCTGCAATAAAAAACAATATTATTTTTGATTGATTTTATAGATGTGTTTTAATAGATGTGTTTTTATTTTTCAGACACCACAAAGTGAGAACGAGTTGAACAAAATTATAAATGGGTTCGAAACTTATTGGAATTTTCCTAAATGCGTAAGAGCAATTGATGGAAAACGTGTTTTGGTTCAATGCCCTCCTAATTCCGGTTCTCAGTACTTACAAGGGAACCTTTAGTATTATACCACTGGCCATGGTGGATCATAATTATAATTTTACTTTTATTGATATTAGGAGTTATGGCAGCATTTCAGATGGTGCAATATTTGCTGAATCCTCTCTTCAAAAAGGGGAAATATATTGAACCAACCTGACGGATCCGTTATATTGGGAGATGAAGCATTTCCACTTAAAACATATTTAATGAAGCCCTATCCCCGACGAAACCAATTAAGTATTGCACAGAAAGTATTCAATTATAGACATTGTAGGGCGATACGTGTAGTAGAAAATGCGTTTGGCATCATGTCATCTCGTTTTCGTGTATTCAGATCCCCAATATCACTTGCTCCTCCCACAATAGTAAAATTAATAGAAGCTGCATTTGTTTTGCATAACTGGATAAGAAAAGTGGGAAATGAAGTAATAGTAACAGCTGATATTGAGGATCATGAAACAACAGGTCGAATAATTCCTGGAAATTGGCGCAGTGGTTCTAGGCAAAATGGCCTAGTTCATGTAAGAGCAGCTTTGCAGAGACATTATTTGCCAGAAGCTCGACATAGAAGAGAAGGCCTTACAAGCTATTTTACGGGAACAGGAGCAGTCGATTGGCAATACAAAATAATACAGTAGTAATCGCGAGAAGACATCAAAATAAATAATTTGTCTGTAGCAGCGGCGGTAAAATTCAACAATTCAAAACCAAAGAAAAAACATCCATTACCTGATCACCCTGTATGAAATAAAGCTAAAATTACATAAAACTAATTTTTTTCTAAATTTTGTCGTAAAAACCGTCAGCTACAGGAAACCATGTAAGTTTTGGTTTATACACAGTATACTTGCACCCGTGCCAATTTCCATGGATTTCCCTATTTTAGCCACTTCTTGGATATAGGTACACCTAATGCTTCTTATTTTCTGCCTAAGTTCTTTAATGGTAGAAAGTCCTGATACGAACAGCAGACGTTCCTCAGCATGATCCCTTTTTACTCTATTTTCAAAATCATGGGTGTTTTTCTTCAATAGACATGGAAACCTTTCGTATTTTTCCAATAATTTTATTACCTCAAATCGCTGTTCTTTTTACTCAAATACTTTTTGATATATAAGGTCGCGGCAGCATGATAGTTACTATCGGGTTATTTACATGATGATAGTTTATGTGATAATAGTTATTATGACTGCAACTATCGCAGAAACTATCACCGTAAAAACGAGGCTTTATGGGAAGTAACCATCCTCTTCTAGTTTATTATTCTTGGCTTTGTTCAGTAGTTTATTTATTAAATTTACAAACCTAATTAACTGTACACGTAATTACACGTCTGGCATAATTCCTTAATAATTCATATCACAAACCGAACGCCATGTCCGAAAATATACGTGCTCTTGACAGAAATAAAATATACACAACTTATATTTAGAATATCCACGCAAACAAAGGAAAAGATAATTGCGTTTGGAAAAGTTTTAACAAGTAATTAGATATTTTAAAAAGGCGTGACGACTTAAAGTCACAAATATTCTAATTTTAAAACAGTCAGAATGGTCGTAAAATTATATGGTTTTATAATGGGTAATATGGATTGCCTAAAATAAATTTTCTTGAGCTTTCAGTCACTCGCTGATATTAGTAGCGCAGGTATGCAATAATCATTACTTTTGGTGGTGTAAGCTTTTAACATATTCAATATCACGTACAGCCAAGCAGAATCCATCCCTTGAACGACCACCAAGACTAATTCGTATGTTTATATATGAAAAAAAACGTGTTTGTTTTACCATAAAGTGCTAAGTGAACTCACCTATAGCCTATGCATATTGTATCATCACGAAAGTGAAAAATAATGCTGGGACCCAAAAGTAAATATTGGATATTTAATTTTCTGTGGGTACACATCAGGCAAAATTTAAACTTGAAGGAGACAAGGTCGAATGTCTAGAATCTATATTTTTCACATTTTTGGTCAACACTTTTAAATATCCCACCGACCCAATATTTGCTATTAAAATCCATTGACATAACTATAAGGAGAGGCTATGAAAATATATTTTTTTCTTCATCAAAAGTTACATATTATATTGAATAACCTTTTTTTTATTTACGAATAAAATAAACCATATAGTTTTACTTACGCGCTATACAATATACAGAAGAGAAATCCAAGAATCAATAAATCCAGCTAATTTAAATGTTGGAATAAGAAATATTAGAGAATCTAAGCAAGAAAATATTGTGGTCAAGTGTGATACAAAGCAAGAATTAGAAAAGTTTATGAATGAAATTGCAAGTAAATTCAAAGGAAAATACGAGACTGAATTATCCAAGAAAATGTTCCCGAAGGTAAAAATTATTGGATATACCGAGAATAAGCCATTGTAACATCCGCCCCGCTAAAACCCTGAATCAAGATGTTACTTGAACCTCCACTGTCATGATAGGTTGTCTGAAATGAAGTAGAATCAACATATACACTTTCAAAAAAATCAGCAAAAGCATTCACAATATCTTCAGGCCCCTCAATGCCAGAACCCCTATAACACATTGACCCAAGAATACGAGATGTATTTCCCTTTCGACGAATACATTTCCAGAAATATTTTGGATCACTTTTAATTGAAGCTTCAGTCTCAGCCATATAATCACGATAGACAAGATTAACCTTCTGTTTTACATCCCTACGTATTCTCCCAAAATCCTCATACACTGCTGGGCTTTTATTTCTTAGCCATTTCTTGTGTAGTTCAGCCTTTTGCCTTAACAAATTCTTGATCTCGTTAGTATACCAGAAGGGATAGGAGTATTTACTTTTATGGCCTTGATAGTGAGGTACAGCCTGATCAACGCAACCATAAATGTTCCCATAGAATGCCTCTAAGGCGTCATTTACATCTGCATATGAGGAGACAAAACTCCAATCAACCCCAGATATAAGCTCATAATGCAAAGGAAAGTTGGCTCTTCGAAAATTATAACCAACACCATCACGATTAGGAGCAAAGGATGAATCATTCCCACCACTCGCTGTTTGCAAAGATAAGGCAATGGCATGGTGATAACCATCCTCAGGAACAAGTGGTTGCTCCTCCCTACTAACACTACACTGAAAGTTAGAGAGGATTAAGTCAAGGATGTTGTTATTAGAGTCAAGTATATTGTTAAATTGTGTAAGATTCAAGAATGCCATAAACTCCCTTAGAGCAATAAATTAAGGGCTCAGATCAAAATTAATATTTTCTTGGACAAATCGAATATTAAAATCACCAACAAACAGTACATTTTGATTTACTAAGAATTGGAAGGAAGCAATATACTCAAACAAAATTTGATAATGATCTAGAGGTGAATTAGGCTTAATATATATAACAAAAATGTAGATAATTATATTGCTTACATTAACTCTGCAACCTACAATGTCTATAGCTGGTAATAAATCCTCTAGGTCCTTAAGGTTAACTCTGACTGATGGTAAGTCGTGTCGAACACCCAGTAGTAAAACACCACCACCTCGCATTGCCCCGGCTGCCAAAACATTTCTATCCCTGCGGTACACCATATAGCTGTCATCGAGCAGTTCCCGATCCTGAACACCATCCTGGATCCACGTCTCAGATAAACACACCAAGTTGATAATCACCACTCGACACTACTTTATAGAAGTCATGAGTTTTAGTGTTAAGACCACGAACATTCTGGTAGACAGCAGAAATCACCCTGTTAGACACAGCTCCTAGTTTTTTATCCTCGATCATTGCTGACTGTGACAATTTTTGGGACGCCTTGAACATAATATATTCTTAAATTAGATTCACCTTCCTCAGATCTCTTTAAAAGTTCAGACCGTAAATTACGATATTCTCGTTGTTGCTTCAAAGTCTATGCAAGGGTGGGGCCGTGTTTTAGTTTTCTATCATTACGAATTACCTCCTGTGTCAGATCCTTTGAACTACAAACAACCTTAACATGTCTATTTTTGTAAACTAATTTAAGTGTGAAATATCGGTAAATTATATAATTATAATGTACCTAGATGTTCCAAACATCTAGGTACATTCTAGTAAAAAATATTTTAAGTTGTAAATTGCAAAGTTGTAATTGTAAAAATGTAAAATATGATGTATTAAATGATATATCAACCGGAAGTTACAAAAAATGTATTGTGAATGTTAAGTAATATACTATTTTTCTTGGTTAGTGAATAAGACTAGGTTGTCTACGCAAAAGCATGTAACGCTCAAAGCTGTCTACATTCGGCTACTTAACGCTCATTCGTTGGTCATATGAGAATCTAAAGCGACAATATTATATTCTGTTTTGTAGAGTGGAAAGATACTTATTTTATATCGGGTAAACATTTCGTATGTACCCCATAGATCATATAAAAACAAACTCATAAAATCTAGCGCTATCATAAATCGTTTATCAACATAATATGCCCCCTCTTATCATTCATCCTAGATATTTTAACAACAGAACCCTCTAAGACCCCGTTTATCGCCTCGACTGATAATCAGAAAGCCAATATACATTGCTTATATTTTTTCAAGACAGATAGCTTAAGTATAAATAAAGTGTTTGTTAATTCTGGGTCTTATCTTGAAAAAATTGATGTAAGTTTAAACAGGCGATATTATGCGAGGACGCAGTTGTGATAAATAAATTCACAGATGGTTTATCATCACTTTATATGTGCCCCTATTTATAATTAAGTAAATACGGACAAACTTGTTATGATACGTTGGTATACATGACATAACGTATTCAGTAAATAATAATTATTTATTAGAGGAATCAGTTCAAATTAATATTTTCTCTTGGCAAATACATATGCTGACACGTTTTGAAAAAACGCATATGCGTATGATCTTTCACATCAATACTGCGTCACAAGTAAGTTTGGAAATACTGAAATATATACAAAAAAAACAGGAAAATGGAACTAAGGCACGTCGATTCTCGTTATAATATCTCGAAAACCATACGAGATACGAAGACGTTTAAAAGATGGCAAAGTTGCACAATCGAGTGCTTAACACGACGCCATTTTAAAAATTAAGAGATTCCGTATACTGCCGAAGATATCAGGAAAAAAACGAATTTTTCAGATCCACATTTTTTTAATTGCAGCTTTATTGTTTTTGAAAAATAAACGATACTTTCTTAAGGTACTTTTTTGAGCCTTTAAGAAGTGGGAAATTATATTTAAATTCCTGGCATCGTATTTTCTAAACCGACGTCTGGTGAGTTTTTTAAATACGACCCTGGTCTGTTTTTTATAGTTTTTGAGACATTTTCCATTTTAAAATCAAAACCAAAACGCATTTTGTAACAGTTGTAGATCAATGTTTTGTCACTTAAAATCATCTTCAATGATTTTATGGATTTCTTAGTACGGCCCTGTTAACACCAATTTATTATAAACATTGAATTCAATAACTAAATTGTTGCATTTATTTAACTAATATAACTAACATATATTTTTAACTCCAATAAAAACTAAAATATTAACAAACTAAAATACTAGAAGAAAGAAATTTAGAACTATAAAAAATTATAAAAAACAATCAAATATATTGCCTACAAGATCTCCGGACTTGGCATCATCTGATTTTTTTATTAAGGGATGCTTTAAAGTATAAAGTTTATGAAATTCTAAATTATTTAGATGATTTAATATTCAGAGTGCATGTAAACGGCAATTTATTTTAACATTTTTAATTTTTTGTGGATGTTAGTAATATTTTTTTTTTAGTTCTAAATTTTCCATCGCATCATATTTTCCTTAGCGATGTTATGTTGATTTTTTAAAATACGAATTGGTCTGTTTTTTATGTCATTTTGAGGCATTTTAATCTTAAAATTAAAACGAAAACTTATTTTGTTAAAATTGTAGATTAAAGTTTTGTCACTTGGGTGGGGCTTGAGTGGCCCGTCCCCCTGAGTGGTGGATGGGGGAAATGGCCCGGTCTTCACTGATCGGGCTAGGAATGGCTATGAGTAGGGTGAGAGAGCGCAAAAGCTCCCAAAAGACTTTGCGAAAACGATAGAGGTGAGTTACTACACCAATTTATTTTTTCAGCAGAGTTTCATCACCGCAATCCGACGAGAGGTTCTGGACGTGACCATCTGTACAAATAAGATAAGTGAAAAAATTGTCAACTGGCACGTGTTACAAGAACCATCGTCCTCAAATCATAGGCACATAAGGTTTGATATAAAGACTGCCGTGCTCAAAGAAGTATTGTTCAGAAATCGAAGAGACACAAACTGGGAATGATACCTACAATCCCTCAGCTAAAGAGCTTCATGGAGGATATTCTGCGCAAGGGTGGACGAGACCCCCACCGGTGCAAAGATACACAAAGTGCTAGCAAAAGGAAACACTACAAACCGAGACGAAGTCCTGAAAGGAGAAGACAACGAATACACAACTACGTGCGACGAAAGTCTGAAGCTTCTCGTTGAAGCCCACTTTCCAGCTTTAATTCAGATGACGGAAACCACATATCTCCTAAAAGAAGACCAACGAAGCAAGATTGGAGGCTAGCTGCGGACATCATAACGCCGTCTAAGGTCAGATGAGCAGTAAGCCAATTTCAACCGTACAAATTGTCGGGGTTAGATCAGATATACCCAGTACTTCTACAGAGAGGACAGGATAGTTTGGTCCCATCTCTCTGTAAGATCTTCAGAGGCTGTATAGGTTGGGGATTCATACCTGCAAAATGACAACAGGTGAAGGTTATATACCTGCCAAAGGTAGGCAGGATACCGGAGCAGACACCAAAGACAATCAGACCCATCAGTCTATCGACGTTTATGCTGAAAACCCTTGAAAGGTTAATCGATACGTACGTAAGAGACAGTACTCTAAAAGCCAACCCGCTAAGCAACTGTCAATATGCATACCAAGCAGGAAAATCTGCGGACTTAGGTCTAGGCGATTTGAGTAAGCTGCTGTCGAAATCCATAGAGGATAAAGAAATAGCACTAGCCACTTTTCTCGATATAGAAGGCGCCTTCAACCACGCGTCACCATATTCGATCCGAAGAGCCCTTGAAGGAAGACAAGTCCCAGGAACCATCCGTCAATGGATCGAGGCCAGCCTTAAAAATAAGATTATCGTATCCACCTATGGCGAGGCAACACGTAAAATAGCAGTCGGGAGAGGACCCGCAAGGAGGAGCATTATCCCCATTTATGTGGGCCATTCTAGTGGATGGTCTAATCCAAAAACTTCAAGCGGAAGGCTTTCACTGCCTAGGCTACGCAGATGACTTGACGATGGTGGTGCGAGGAAAGTTCACAGGCACCATATCGGAAAGAAGCCAAAGAGCCCTTAACATCGTAGACTCATAGTGCAAAAAAGAACAAATGTCAGTTAATCCACCTAAAACAACAGTGGTAGCATTAGCCAAAAGGAGAGATTTAAGCAAATGAGGCTAGCTATACCCTTCTCCAAAGAAGCCAAATACCTGTGCGTTATCTTTGACCAAAAACTTACATGGAATACGCCTATCCATAAAGTTGCGCTAAAAGCCATAATGGCTCTAGGTATATGTAGAAGAATGCGTGGAGAAAACTGGGGATTGAACCCGAAAATTACTCTATGGTTATACACAAAAGTGGATAGACCCATGATAACATATGAAGCAATCGCTTGGTAAACGAAATCAGACAGGTAGAGGCGCTGAGAAGGCTAAATGGGGTACAGAGACTAGTTTGCCTCTGTGTTAACGGAGCCATGAGCACAACGCCAACAGCAACGATGGAGGTATTCTTAAATCTACCCCCACTCCATGTTATCATACAAGGCGAAGCCAGATCGGTCTGTTACAGACTAACATAAGGCCAAACCCCACTAATAAGATGACACGGTACCGAAAACAATAAACTATATTGCGAGATTAAGGAGGATAAAATCCTAGGCATGCCCTCGGACCGCTCCACTCCGCAGTATAGCTTTGAAAAGACATTTTCAACACAAATACCACCAAGAGAACTATGGATAAAAGGCCCACCCGTAAGGGCAGACATAGTATGGTATACATACGGCTCGAAAACCGACCAAGGAATAGGAGCCGGAATCTACGAACCAAGGACAGAGAACAGAGACCAAAATCTCGATACCTATGGGCACACTCGCCACAGTATTTCAAGCGGACATTACATCCTCGGTATAGAGGAAAGATGAGCAACAAGACAGTCGTTATCTACTCCGATAGCCAAGCAGCAATCAAAGCAGTATCTTCCAAAATAGTAACATCAAAGTTAGTTTGGGTTAGTTAGGGGTCTGTTAATGAATTAAATATTTACAGGCCTATATCTTTGGTTCCTGTCCTGTCTAAGGTCTTTGAACAAATCTTAAAGGAACAACTCTGTAATTTCTTCGACATGAGTGAGTTGTTCGCCCAAATGCAATTTGGTTTTAGGGCAAAACGATATACTACTCAAGCAATAGTGGACCTGCAGGAGTTCGAGAGGGGGCACTATGTTCAAGCAATATTTTGTGATCTCTCAAAGGCGTTCGATATTGTTGAGGAAGTTAAAATATTATACAGCTGGTGTATAGCCAAATAGTTTACAACTGTTGGAAAGCTATTTGTTAGATAGGAAACAGCAAACATTTTTTAGAGGACAATTCTCTAGAGAATCCTATTTGGACCACAGGGTCCAATACTTGGACCCCCTTCTCTTCCTTATTTACATCAACGACATCTGTGAAGCTACCTCTAACTCATGACTTTGGTTGTATGCTGACGACACAACGTTGGCAAATTCAGATAAAAGTGTGGAAGAGTTGGTGCATGTGATGGATGGGGAGGTGTCTGAGTTGAGAGAATGGTTTAGGGCGAATAGGTTAACACTGAATGAGGGAAAAACCATAAATATTACTTTTGGTTTGTGATATATGGATAACACGGAGGTGGCCAAATTTTTGGGAGTGTGTCTTGATCCTCAACTCACTTTCGAGAGGCACACTGATGCCATGGCAGCAAAATTAGCCAGACATTTATTTGTGCTTAAGAATCTATTTAAAATCCTTCCGTTTCATGTGTTGATGCAGGCCTTTCATTCAATTATCCAGGTAAATGTGTGTATGCCGTTTTAGCATGGGGACACTCGGCTCACGCTAAGCGTATATTTTCTCTTCAGAGAAAAGCAGTGCGCATTGTTGCTGGGTTGGGGTTCCGTGAGGAAGTCAGGGAACATTTCATTCGATTCCGTATTCTAACTATATATCTTGTCGATATATCCTTGAATGTCTTCTGTATCCTCACAGCAACAGAGATAGGTATACCCTAAATAACTTTTACCATCAGTATCCAACAAGAGATGGAGACAATGAAGTTGGTTACCTGAGACTGGGCATATCTCGTATCTCAGTGATTTATTATGCGGCAGTATTTTATAAAATCCTGGATAATGTAAGAATCTTACCTTTGTTACAATTTAAACAAAAAACTAAACAGTATCTAATAAACAATGCTTTTTATGATTTTCAAGAATTTTTGAATATTGATTTTTAATCTATGTTATTATATCTTGATGCAGTGGCGCACCAAGAAAATATGTTTGGGGGGGGGGGGGG
>MU183174.1:206971-224068 GCA_016904865.1 Pissodes strobi
GGGGGGGGGGGGAGGCTGGCCCGATGATATGGCAGTATTGGACTGTATAAATCTGTTGAACGAAATGGGAAGGCTTAATAGAAAAGTGAGCTTGGCGTGGGTGCCAGGACACGAAGGGCATGGAGGCAACGAGATGGCAGACGAATTAGCCCGGGAAGGCCCGTCCCAGCCACTAACAAGATCAGAACCATTTTGCGGAGTCGCAAGGCCCGTAGGCAAGACATCCATTTAAAAAGGGATAGAAGAAGCGTCCCAGAGGTGGTGATTTAATCTACCCGAACATTGACATGCCAAAGATTTCATCAGCAAACCTTCGGCAAAATTAACAGCAGACTTGTTAAGTTATAATAGGAAGTCGGAATAAATAAATAAATAAATAAATAAAATACTATATAGTGCTGTCATCTACCGTCTGAAACTACTCGCACCTGAGAGCGTTAGGATGTTGTCAATATAATGATGGCTTTAGAATTAAAAATGCCTCAAATGACGTAAAAAGATACTAGGTTCGTATTGAAAAAAATCAATATTAAGTTCGCAAAAAAATACGAATCGTCTAACTACGAAAATCAATAAGGACATTTTAAAAAGCTGGAAATGTCCGTTAAGAAAGTGACATTTATCTTTCAAAAATCTCGAAAATAAGGCTACAAATACATAAAATTTGAATTCGAAAAATTTGCTTTTTTCGAAATATTTCTTAATTTTCAAAACAGCAGCCTTCTGTCAATACAGAGTCGGTTTTGGTTCATATTGCGACCTTTACGTTCGTCTGTTGAAAAGAAAGAATACAGTACAAAACAGAAATCTTAAAAGAAATTAAAAATATCATAAATACAAGATACACATCAGGGCCGTAGCCAGAAAGGATAATTAGGGTAGGCAGAATAAACTTTTGGACCGGCTCAGACACATAGTTTATTTTATATAAAAATATCACAGCTTGGTCATTCAGATCTGGCAGGTCATTGATCAGTGTATCTGCAATATTGACAAAGAAATTGTTAAAATCATCAGCTGTTAGTAATGAATCATTGGTAGTTTTTGTTGAGATTTTATAATGGTCCAAGATGCCCTAGTCATATTTCCAGAACTGATGGATGAACTATGTTGCTTAACAAACAAAATAAAACACAAAACATAAGCCAAAAATATTGCTATTATAATAGTGGTTCCCACATTTTAAGTTAGAAGTTGAAAAATATCTTTCTTTGACATAACATACAAAATAATAAATCAATACCCAACAACAGGAAAGAAGACTAATAACAAGAAAACGCAGGAATAAAGAAATAATAATTTATTTGTCCGAGCGCTTTTTAGAAAAAGAAATTCATTCAATTTTTTTGCGAATTTATGCCAAACTTTTGGTCCTCACAGTTTGTATAGTGCATATGAACTAAATGAAAGAATAAAATATCTCGTTAAATTAAGCAAAAACCTTTTATGGTTCACGTAGAATAAATAAGTAAATATATATAATGTTTTAAACAAAATCAGAATAATTGCAGTCGTCGGTTTCTTCGATCATTGAATTTTTTTCCTTACCCTCAGCAAAGATTAAAAATTAAAAAATGTCTGCTCTTTGTCCTCGGAATGATCTTGGGCAGGCAAATAATTTGCCAGGGCAGGCTGCGCCTGCCCTGGCGTACCCCTGGTTACGGCTCTGATACATATTAACCAACAGATAAAACGTTGTACAAACTAAAAATTTATTCTATTTTTAAACTTGGGCCATACTATATATCCTTTTGATCAGGTACTGGTAAGTCGGACTGTACCTATTAACGAAGCCTCCTTTCATTTAAATTAAGACTAATAATTTTCATATTTTCAATGTAATGCATAAACAGGTAGGCGGATAAAGCTATATAGGAGTCCGGTGACACAACCGGTTTTGTCGCAACAGCTCTCTATGACGAAACGTAATTAAACAAGTATTCATAATTTTATTGATATTTTTTCGGATACGTACATGGTAAAAATAATATTATTCTCAATGAAATCAGTTTTATAAAAAATGCTCTTGCGTAAAGTTTACAAGGGTTTTGAAGACATTAAGTTCAAGATTGTGTACCGTCCCACGCTGTTATTAGTAAAAGTGACCATAGAATCATCATTTTAAACATTGAAGATAGATAGGCATATGACATCATTATTCATGAAATATGTCTAAAATATAAAGTAGTATCAAAAAATTTTATAATAAGCCGGGTGTTCTATTTAAAAGAATAAAGTTGATATCTGTCCAGTTTTCTTGACGCACCATGTATATATTTCAGAAGACATGCAATGAAACAAATGAAAATTGACGTGTCCGAGTGTTTTTCACCCAGGTGTTTGGTTTACCTGGAAAAGATATTATTCCTGACTTTATATGCTTTGTGCAATATGTCTTCCCAGCATCTCGTATATTATACCTAAGTTTATCTTAGACCACTTTATTTTTTTTCCCTATGAAGCACGAAATTAGGTCGTAACAATACCCATTTTTTACATTTTAAGAACTCTGCCAAAACTACTCCTACTTATAAAAAATTCAAAATATTGTTCTAAGATAAACCTTTAGAATTGTTTCTCCTAGACATCCCCAAAAGATTTTTTTTTATATTGAAAAATAAGGCTGTAATCTGTCGACCCTCTACATTTGCGTTAAAACTCGAGTATCAAAAACAGTCGTAAATTTTACTTAAACATCTCCTATAGGCTTAAAATCGATATTTTTTAAATTACCGATTTTAGTAGTCCAATTTTCCGGTCTAACAAGAGGTGTTGATTAAATCGTACAGTGGCATCAGTAAATATTTCAAAAGAAACTAAAATGGGAGGGTGGAATCCGATTTACTATAAGCCAAGCCGTTTGATTGTATTTTCCGCCAAAATGTGTCCAAAATATCAATTTTTAAACGTCAATATCTAAAAAACAATTGAATTTAGCCATAGAATTTCAAGCAGAATCCAAAGATTTATAATAATACTTATGGTGCTCCATTACCTGTAGATATGTCATACGTGCATGGTAAAATATGCTTTTAAGCGAAAAACCCAGGCATATCATGGTATTTCCTAATACTTATGCCTATAATATACTTTTCACGTAAATCCGCATATATTTTTTAATCATACACCTACGTTATATTATATAAAACCCATTATTTATTTTTAATTATTGCTAGGTACTCGTCTGGGTACATATAGCAAGCAAAGCTCTGCGAAAAAAATAACTAACCAAGTAAGTATTCAGAAAGGTCCAAGGTGAACCGTATCAACAAAGTATGGATGAATAATTGCGGTTTCGTGTTAATTACAGATAACTTCTTTATGCGTAAATTCGATTGTTCAATTTCACGGAAATGATGTGGTTTTTCTGTACACCAAACATTCATCGGCTACCGGCTCCCATTGTTTGTCGTATCAACATAGACTTCAAATATAGCAATTTTTCGTTAATATAGTGTCATATCTAATCGTTATAGTGCTATATTAATGCGTTAAATATTACAAATAAAGATATATTTTGTTCAACAATGGATTGTGATTAAAGACGCTGCGCTGGCTTTTAATCATAATCATAATAATCAAAATCTTATTTATTTGGTGCTTCCATACAGTGGTACTTACACAAGTCATAATATAAATGTGACAACAATAAAATTCTTAAATAATACACCTACAATACTGCACACAGTGCTCAAGGAACACCTATGTAGCAAATTAGGTGACATAAATGTGGCAACAATAAAATCCTTAAATATTACACTTACAATACAGTATACACACAATAGTGATTTAAAGAACATACATGTAGTAAAATGTCATTAAAAGTTAAAACATCAAAAATACAACAGTTAAAATATTAAAATACAACAAATTTGAAATGTGAAAAACCAAGTACAGGAGAACAAGTTTGCAAAATTAAAAAGTAAAACCCAAACATTCCTCAAATGAGTAAAAAGCATTTTGAATCAGCAGTCACTTTACAGTTGTCTTAAATTTTACAAGTGAAAGCTCTTGAATGCTGTCCGGCAGCTTATTGAAAAATCTAACAGCAAGATACCCTGGGCCATTCTGACAACGCTTCAAACGATGGTATATAGGAACTTAATCCGTTTTATTAGTCCTAGTATTGTGGTGGTGCAAGTCCTGATGTTCTTTTTGATATGCAACAGGTTTTGCAATGTAATATGGCTATGCAAGAGAGAAACGTAGGTATGGCTCAGCACCTCATTCGTAACGCAATGTGACAAAGTTCTTAGCATGAAGATGTTAGAGCTGAGTTTCCTAGTCAAAAAGTCCATATGGGACTTCCAAGTCAACCTAGGGTCAAGATGTCTTCCCAAAAATCTAACCGACCTTACCATTTCCTCCTGCGGGATCTGTCGCAGTGAAAATGTCACCTGTTCGGTCTTTGACGCATTTAGAAAAAGTTGGTTGGCAGCAAACCAGTCCTCAGCCCTCGACCGAGACCCCACAGCCCCTGCCAGCGATTCCTCTCGATTTTCTGCGGTAACTGATATAGTGGTGTCATCTGCAAACAGAGTAAACCTTACTAGTCGATCAGCATGAGGTAAGTCATTGATGAATATTAAAAAGAGCAGAGGTCCCAAGACAGACCCCTGTGGAACTCCAGCACTCACTGCTCTCTCATCAGACTGCTCACCACCCACTGACACAGCTTGGAATCTGTTGATAAGAAAATATTTAACAATTGCCAGGCTATCTGGATGAAAGTTATAAATATTTAGTTTATTAAGAAGCAGGTCATGCGGGACACAGTCGAAGACCTTACTAAGGTCACAGAAAGTTGTGGTCAAGAAACTTTTATCCTCAAAAGCCCCCAGTATGTCCGTCACGAGGTCCAGTATTCCCAGAGACGTACCCCGATCCCTGCGAAAGCCAAACTGAGAGTCTGTGAAGATACAGTGTGATTCAAAAAATTGACATATCCTTAAGGCCATGCCCTCTTCAAGGACTTTAGAAAAAACTGACAATATGGAAATTGGTCTATAATTGGACAAGTCCTCAACATTTCCCTTTTTAAAAATTGGAGTTACAACTGCTTTTTTTAGTATGTCTGGAAATATACACTCTCTAAAGCATAGGTTGATGAGCCTCGCTAATGGTATCAGGATTATATCAATGATACTCTTAAGAAGAACGACACTAAAATCATGCATGTCTCTACTGTGTTTGCTCTTCAGAGAAGCACACACATCCCTTGCCTCAATGAAACTCACTTCCTCAAACCTGAATTTCTCCTCTGGTATGTTACCTACCATTTGTGTAGTCTGTATTGGATCTACTTCAGTCAACCTGATATTATTTTGTATATTATGGGCTATAGCTACAAAGTGATTGTTAAATTCATTGGGGGAAATATTGACATTTGTCTCTTTTTGTTTGACTCCTCTATATTAATTTCAGCTGCATTTCTGATTAAGTTATTATTTGCCCGTTTCTTGGCAACTTTTATTGATATTTGAAGAACTTTATTCTCTCCTGCAGATGAGAAAATGGAAAATTCTTATTTAAGTCATGGAGAAAGTGTAGATGGTTACGCATATTCTTTAGATCGTCATTAAACCAGTTTATTTTATGATTTGATTGTTTTTTTACGACATATGTTTTTTTTTCAGGAAATGCCTGATCAAAAGCAACCCTCAGCTTATCTATAAAAATGGAAAATTTTGAGCCTGAATTACTACTTACAAAGGAAAAGTCCGTTCTCTCAACAATATAAAAAAATTTCGACTTACCCTCCTCAGTTGGTGGCCTCAGAATCCGTTTAACGGGTACATTATCCTGAGGGATGGTGACAGAAGCGACCTCCAGTAACTGGCCATAATGATCCGAGAGGTCAGTCGCTAGCATGTCCGATGCCCAGCCATCAGCACTAAACTTCAGGAACACATTGTCCAGACAATTGTTGTCTCTGGTGGCTTCCGATATTGTTGAAAAAAGGCCACATGAGCTCAGTAGATTACAGAGTATCATTCCTTCTGTCCCGTGCCAAACCGGACATTGGAAATCACCAGCCAACACAACCTTACCTCTCACATCAAAGGTGATTAAAATGCATTCGAAATTGTTTAAAAATATGTCCAAACAGCCCGAGGGGGACCTATAAATAGCTAAAACTTTGATATCTACACCCTTAACGAATACACCCGAGACTTCTATACACTTTTCAATATTAAAGATATTAAAATCGTCCATATACCCTATATTCAAAACGCGGTGACAGTAGGACTGCTGATCCTCCGCCCCTGTGATGAGACCTACTAAATACATTGGCAGTGTGAAATTATTGATTCGCAGGTGAGTAGCTTCCTCATTTGTTAACCAATGCTCGGTAAAGCATATTATATCCAAATCCTTGTCAGCTAAAACCGCCTCCACTTCATTGATTTTATTTCTTATGGACTGAGTGTTCAGATCAAATATCTTCAATTTAACCTGGGGTCCACAGTTTGCTTTAGTGGGCCCCGGCGTTGCAGGTTGAGAAAATGGTTTATGAGTACTCCCGCTGGCCAGATATCGGTTGACATCAGTACTTCTTTTGTCTGCCTTGGTACACCCAATTTGAATGAGCTTCTATGTTTATCCTTCTTAGTAATCATTTTCTCGCAGGTGCAGTCAGCTCCGAGATTCAAACTTTTTAGGTAACTCACGATCTGGTCCGCTTGTGTTTTAGGATCCAAGCCAGAAATAAAAACCCAAGCTTGATTTGAGTTTCTCTTTTGAGCAACGGTGAGACCGTTTACACTGTTTCTGGTTCCTTGAATTGGTTCAGGCCTGGAGTTATAGTTTTCTTTGCCAGTTCCAGATCTTGATTTACGTTTTACAAGAGTCCAGGTGCTATCCTGTGTTTGGGACCCATCCAGTGGCAGGGCTGCAGCATCTTTTTCACATAAATCATTTTTGTCTTTAAGATTTTGATATGAGGTTGTAGTATACTCCTTGTCAAATTCTTTCTCCTCTCCAGCCGTATGGGCTTTCTCTCTTGGATTTGTTATCAGTGATCTTTCTATAGAGCAGTGGATTGTTGTTGATGATCTGGATTTGCAGTATTTGGGATTTGAGGGTGCAGAATCGCATCTGTTTTCTTCTCCGCCATAATTCCGGTTATTTGGATTTCCGTTTCAAAAACATCCGTGAATTCCGTGACTGGAATGTCATTGTTGCCTTGCAATCGACATACGTTAGGAGTTTTTGCACATTCCTGGAATTTTTCATCTGTTTATATTATGTTTCCTTTCCATTTCTTCACCATTATCTTCAAGAAGCTTTTTGTTCTCTTCCAGAAGAGCATTCTTCTTCTTCAGACCACTGATAATTTCTCTTAAAAGCTCTTAATTACTACATCGTTTGACCAATCTCTCGACGCACATGAAGCATGGTAGGTTTTTTCACACTTAACACATACAACACTACTAAACTTTTTCGTTTTGCAGCACTCAAATGCGACTTTTTCGGCACCGTTAACAGAACGCTTTCTTGCCAGTGCCATCTTTCAATTTTACTTATGTGAAGCTGGGTTTATCCATGCTCAGTTAAAAGTGCTGGCTATACAACTGACAGTTTACCGTAACTCACAGTTAATTTAATGGAAGAACAGGGATTAACACCTTTTCTTCTAACCGCCTGTTTCAAAGTTGACAGTGTCGCCGCCAAGTCGTTACGTTGGCAACACATTTGAAGCAGGAAGTCATGTGTGATTGGGCATTTTAAATTTCGCGCTCTTCAATTCTAACGCTAATAAGAAAACCTAAGAAAGGCGTCTATTGAGATCGTTTTTGGTTTTTTCCGTAAGAGAAAATCGAAAAGTTTTGAAGTCAATATCATTAGTTTTTTTCTTTAGTCGGTCCGGGTTTCCCATTGTTTATAAACATTTTCCGAACAAAATGTTCAAAACAGCGAACCCTCGGAAAATCGTGATTCATAAATTAATGAAATTGGATAGACAACTGCTATTTTCACTGTTCAATAGACAAGGGATGGTTCTATAAATCTTGAAATATTCAAGCTGCTCTCACATGTTTTACGTGTTTTACTGCGGCTCAAGTCGACTTAAAAACCGTAAAAACTAGAGCCAATTTAAAAAAAAAATCATATTTCGAAAAATAATCGTTTCCGGAGAAAACAGTGATCATTTTCGGATTCAGCAAGTTCGAAAGTATCAGAATAGCAATAAAAAATTGACATGTCTAGGTAGGTATATGCGACCCCTGAAAGACGGATCGGGCTCAGTTCCTCGTCCGGCTTCGAGAGAACCTACGGGAAGCTGAGGGAAATACGGCTGAAGACAATGACGGCCTGGAAGTCGTATGCTAGACCTACAGACCGCCATAACTAAAGCTTTTGAAAAATCTTGCCCTCTTGAGGCATCACAACAACAACCAGGGGAAGCCACAAAATGGTGGACCAAAGAGCTGAAAGAACTCAAGAGGACAGCGATAAAATCTTTTAACAGAGCAAAAAGTACTGGAACTCAAACCGACTGAGAGCAATACAGCACCAATCTGCGGGAGTTTAAAAAACTAGTAAGAAAAAAAGCAGAGAGAGAGGCCTGGAGGGCCTACTGTGAGGAGCTCGAAGATCACTCACATACTGCACGGCTCTGCAAAGTCCTCGCAAAAGGCACAGATCGCGACCTAAGTCTACTAACAAGGGAGGACGGCACTAAGACCGCTAACCTACAAGAGAGTCTTGAACTGCTTATGCAGACCCATTTCCCTGGTTCGTCAGTAACAGACGACAGGAATTGGCCAGAAGAGACAAACTTTCAACCAAGGTGCCAACCAAATAGTCAGTGAAGACAAAATACGATGGGCAATACTAAGCTTCTCACCCTTCAAATCGCCAGGTACTGACGGCATCCGTCCAGCTCTACTACAGTGGGGCTTGGACGAGTTACTGCCGCACTTGGTAAAGGTGTTCTGGGCATGCCTAGCGCTGCGCTACATCCCGAATGCATGGAGAGAAGTAAGAGTGGTGTTCATACTAAAAGCAGGAAGGATGGATTACACTGGCCCCAAAGCCTACCGACCAATCAGCCTAACATCCTTTGTGCCAAAAACTCTGGAGAGGCTGTGTGAGCGATATTTGAGGGACTGCGTACTGGTCAACCGACCGCTGCATCCCAACCAACAGGCGTACACTACGGGAAGATCGAGCGACACGGTCTTGCATTCAGCAGTGAGCCAGATCGAAAGATTACTGGACAATAATGAGTCCACCTTAGGTGCATTTATTGATATTGAAGATGCGTTTGATAAAACCACCTTTGGAAGAATCAACGCTGCCTTAACAAACAGGGAAATCAATGATGCCTTAATAAACAGGGGCATCCCTCCTGCTGTCAGTGGCTGGATTTTCAACATGCTCTCAAAGAGACGCATGCAAATAAAGGTGGAAGACACTGTAGTGAGAGGCATCATTGACAGAGGCTGCCCGCAGTGAGACGTTCTGTCGCCACTGCTATGGAACCTTGACCCAGAAGACTCATGAACTCACCCACGCTCGCACGAGTCGAGCGTGCTATGTTGAGACACGAGGAGGGAACCAACAGGGAAGGACAGGATGTCATTAGGGCTGGTTACACACAGTCCCTATTATCAACCAGCAACTATGGAAAAGGGCCAACCCATGCCATTAAGAGAGGGTTATTGTGGCAGAGAGACAAGCTTTTCAGTCGTTGGAAAGAGCGATATTTCATACTCACCAGGGATTATCTACACTGTTTCAGAAGAGCTTCGGGAGCAGATAGAATCTCAGAAATGGGTCAGTTTTTGTTCAGGGTAAAGTTGGTCGATATTGATAGGGTCGAGTGAGAAAACAAGAAGACTTACAGCACTGTAGCCTTAGTCATTGGAAGAGATGGAAAAATATATTTAAGGGCCTAAGATGGTCTTGAAGACTGGTTCGAACTCTTGGAAGAGTGCATGTTAACCAGCAAAGAACGCCGCAGAGCTCTTAGACATTCGCACGATGGTAGACCGAGAGATAACAACAACATTACCGCCTCTTTGGATGAATGGCTAGCTGCTCGTCAGAAATTTCCGATGTGACGACTACTTGCAGAAGGTGTATCTACCCCTAAACAAGAAGTTACTCTAAGGCGCAGAGAATGGAGCCCTAGGGAAGAAGACTGGGATCATCCAACACTGGATAAGAAGACAAGAAAGAAACGTGGTAAAAATCGTAAATGGTTCTTTGGAAACAAACCAAGTATACTAACAGATATCGATATTAACTCCTACGACGACAGTACCTTAGGAGCCCCATCCGTCACCTCTTACAGAATGAGTCGCGACGTTTTGTGCATTCAACCTCCCTCGCTTAGGGCATCCGGATCCTCCAGATCCACAAGAGACAGTAGCCAGCCTCCCAAGAGAGTCGCTAACATTCCTGATGGGCAATGCCAGTATATTAAATTTAGAGAACGTTCCTACAGTGACATTCAACGCATAGAAAGAAAACCCTGGAGAGCACTTGCCCTAGCAAAAGTAGCAAATCACCAGTAGGCGTTCAATAGTCTGCTAAAAGCTACCAAAAACTTCTTATTCATTAATATGCAATGTGTGTTTATTCAATACATGTGGCTAAACTAGTCTTAGACAATGTAGGTGATTTCTGTATATGGATGTAGGCATGTTAAATCTAGCAGAAAATAGACTATTCAGCTATTATAGGTGTAGCTATATATTAGTTATTAATTTTATAATCTAAAAACGACATTTGAAAATGTAAGCCAAATCTTAGATCTTATAGGGTTGAAAAGAATAAAATGCTGTCATTTTCGAATTTTCTGCCTGGTCTTACTATATTTATTTTAATTTCATTGTAACTTTAATTTTTTTATGTATTCAAAAAAAAGTCCGAAAATGCCGGTTAGCGATGTCGTTTCTTTTTTGTTTAATATAAATTAATTCATAAATTATCTATTTAAAAGTGGGTTCCCACGGCCTGTATTAGAACAGGCCAGACTCGCGCGGCGGACAAGCACGGATCGGGCTTGCCCGCGCGTGAGGTCTTCCCACGGCCTGTATGAGCCTGTTCTTCAGGAGTTTGAAGATGGGGTTCCGTTTAAAAATGTCGCGTGAAACTCGGCATCTTAACTTTCGATTGGTTGACAGTAGGTTTAAAATAACCAAATATAAAATAGAATATACCTAGTATGTACTTACATAGGTAACATGAAAACATAACAATCATAACATTGAGAAACAACTAAAAGGCGACTTCTTAGTACTTCTAATTCTGTATAGATAACTATTACAATAGCAATCTACAGCTCACTACAAAACAAGATCACGAGTCGGCCCGAACGAGTTTCGTTACTTTTTACCCTTGTCTATACGGTCTAGCGGAAAGGCTCTAAGCGGTTTCGTGGTATAGTGTTACGATTCTGGGTTTCCGATTATGGCGTCCTGCGTTCGATTCCCGCCGGTGTTTTTTTTTTTTGAATCTGTCCATGCATTTTCACAAAGCGAAAAAATGCCTTCAGTAGCCGCGTTGAATGCTGGAATGGAGGCGATAAATTGAAATATCATTAGAATATTTTTTAAATTTGGGCTGGAATTAAAAATTTAATTTCATTTTTCGATTGGGCGTTTTGTTTTGCGGGCAAATTTGATTCTTGATTGAAAATCGGGATATTTGGGGTCCCGCTATAGGTCCTGGCAGAACGTATTAAAATGGAAAATGCCCGAAAAATCGGGACGGTTGGCAACCCGAATCACAGATAACAACAGACGTCGACAGGTCGCAACAGGTCAGGCCAGGCCGCGCCTTTGAAGATACCGACTTGCGGCGGATCGGGCGCGCCATCACGGATCTTTCTGGGCGACCTCGGATGGCACCCTTCCCATGGCGTGTTGGCCCGAGCTGGCGCGGCCCGGCCTCCGATATCACGGGCGGTGGGAAGCCACCATATAAGTGGCTTCCCACGGCCTGTCTTAGAACAGGCCAGACCCGCGCGGCGGACAAGCACAGGTAAGCACGGATCGGACTTGGCCGCGCGTGAGGTCTTCCCACGGCCTGTATGAGCCTGTTCTTCAAGAGTTTGAAGATAGGGTTCCGTTTAAAAATGTCGCCTGAAACTCGGCGTTTTACTTTTCGATAGGTTGACTGGTTGACAGTAGGTTTAAAATAACCAAATATAGAATAGAATATACCTAGTATGTACTTATAGATACCTACATAATATGTAACATGAAAACATAACAATCATAACATTAAGAAACAACTAAAAGGCGGCTTCTTAGTACTTCTAATTCTAGATAACATATTACAATAGCAATCTACAGCTTACTACAAAACAAGGTCACGAGTCGGCCCGAACGAGTTTCGTTACTTTTTACCCTTGTCTATACGGTCTAGCGGAAAGGCTCTAAGCGGGTTCGTGGTCTAGTGGTACGGTTCTGGGTTTCCGATTATGGCGTCCTGCGTTCGATTCCCGTCGGTGGTTTTTTAAAAAAATATATTAAGGTTATATTTGTTTTTTTTTTCTAAATTTGGGTTAGTTTTGGTTCATTGAGCCCGCCCTGGAGCGAGCAAAGCGAGCAGAGGGCCATGCGTGAAGTTAAGATTGACTTCGAAACTCGTTCGGGCCGATTCGTGACCTTGTTTTGTAGTGAGTTGTAGATGCTAGCACATGTTACAAAGGAAATTTATTCTTATGTAATGTAAAAAATAACATTTTGTTGTGTTAGAACTAAAAATATAGTCCATTGCTTTTTTTTAAATAGTATTTTTTGGCTTTTTGCCGAAGTTAGCATGGTATATTCTAAGCGCGTGCTTGTAAAATTCTCTACAGGTCTGGGTAAAATAAACTTTTTTTTATTTGTGACTTTTAATATGCTCAACTGTAAGCCTGTTTCTAGAGTCTGTCCATGCATTTTCGCAAAGCGAAAAAATGCGTTCAGTGGCCGCGTTGAATGCTGGAATGGCACGCGATAAATTGAAATATCATTAGAATATTTTTTAAATTTGTGCTGGAACTAAAAATTAAATTTCATTTTTCGATGGGCGTTTTGTTTTGCGGCAAATTTGATTCTTGATTGGAAATCGGGACATTTGGCGTCCAGCTATAAGTCTTGGCAGAACGTATTAAAATGGAAAATGGCCCCAAAAATCAACCCTAATCACAGATAACAACAGACACCGACAGGTCGCGACAGATCAGGCCAGGCCGCGCCTTTGAAGTTACCGACTTGCGGCGGATCGGACGCGCAATCACGGATCTTTCCGGGCGACCTCGGACGGCACCCTTCCCATGGCGTGTTGACCCGAGTTGGCGCGGTCCGGCCTGTGATATCACGGGCCGTGGGAAGCCACCTTATGGCTGTTTTCATTGATGTTTTTAAAAGATTTTTATATAGCTAGTTAAATTTAAAGATTTTTATGCAAGGTGTTTTAGCTTATTTACACTCTAAGAATGTCAGCCTATGTGTTCTTAAATTTAAATATTTAATAGACAATAAGATTTTTAGTTTTGTATTTGATTTTTATGTGAAAAAAATGAGAATGTGATTTCTATTTTTTTATTTGTATTAAGTGCTTCTTTTCTAGAAATAATCATTATATTAGAAAATTGTAATTTAATGTAGAATTCCATCTTTCCAAGGACTTTAAAGACATGTAAAACAATGGTCCTTTTATAATAATATAGCAAAAGGTATTTAGATAGATGTAGAAAACTAGTCAATCATACATATAGGCAATGTACAGGGTGGCCCGTTTAAGAGGGGCCTATACCTTATCTCGAAAACTACAGGGGTTGGAAAAAAATTTTTAATACAAAAGTTATTCCTAGTAAAATGATCTTTATTTTTTTTGTATTGATTTAATCGTCACTTTTTTATATACAGGATGGTCATTTTACTAGGAATAACTTTTGTATTTAAATTTTTTTTCCAACCCCCGTAGTTTTCGAGATAAGGTATAGGCCCCTCTTAAACGGGCCACCCTGTACATTGAATGTTAGCATGGATGTTTTAAACACATTTAGGCAACATATAGGATATAAAGGAAATACTTCATTTTTTTATTTATATAATACAAGTAATTATTTCTATAATTTTCTGTACGAAAATAATTAAATTGTTCCGATAATTGTGACATGGGCTATAAGATTTTGTTCTTATTTTGACAATAATATTCTCAATAAACTTTCCACGTATGTTCTCGACAGCGTCTTGCATCACCTCAACTCAGATGGATTCTACACCAATGCATATGCATACGATCTTACGATACTGCTCAATGGAAAGTTCGAAGGAGTTCTGTGCAATCGAATGCAGTGTGCCCTTCGCTTAGTCGAAGAGTGGTATAGGGAGCGCTCCCTGTCTGTAAACCCCAAGAAGACGGAGTTGGTGCTCTTCACCAGAAAAAGAAGGACGGAGCCACTACGGCCTCCGACCCTCTTAAACACACAACTAAATTTTGCATCTGAGGTAAAATACCTTGGGATCACCTTCGATGCTAAATTAACCTGGAATCTTCATTTAGAACGAAGACTAAAAACGGCATACATCTCTTATGAACAGTGCCGCAGGACCGTGGATAAAACCTGGGGGATGAAACCCAGGGTCGTAATGCGGATCTATACTGCCATCATAAGACCTATGATTGCCTATGGAGTCGTAGTTTGGTGGCCCAAGAGTCAACAAAAAACGACAATGCTTATGCTCAGTCAGGTACATAGAACTGCCTGCCTAACTGTAACGGGAGCTATGAGAACAACCCCAACTAGAGCCATGGAAGTAATGTTGTGCCTGCCTCCCCTAGATATTTATCTAAGGGAGGTGGCTCTAACTGCATTGCTAAGGCTCAAAGTCGTTGGTGTGCAACCCAGCATAGAATGTGGAAAGACTAGACGTCACCTATGGGAAGAGGCAGTCGGAAGACTGTCACTACTGCAGGCCAGTGCAGATAGCATACCTCCCAAGTTTGTCTTCGACAAACTATATAATGTACAAATAAAACCAATTGAGCCTATAACCGAAGGTGCGGTTAACATTTTCGTGGATGATTCAAAAACCCAGGAAGAAACAGGCTGTGTGTTAGTATAGTTTAGTCTGAACTTGCTGCGGTATCCATAGCCGCAAAAGAGATTGTTCGCAGGAATACTGAGGACAAGACTATTAAAATCTATGCGGACAGCACTACTGGCCTTGAAAAGTTATAAACTTACAGTCAGGTCAGTACTAGACTGCCATAATTCACTGGAAGATGCTGCCAGCAAAAACAGAATTTCTGTGTGCTGGGTTAAAGGACATGCACAATGCGAAGGTAACAAATCAGCGGATAAATTGGCTAGAAAGGCAGCCGCTTCAAACATTATGGGAGCCGGCCCTTCAAACCTACCGACGATACATATGATAAAAAAAGATCACCCATGAAGACTTTAGGGCAAGATGGGACGAAACAACCAACTGTCGACTGGCCAGGGAGCTATTAAGCTACCCTAATGAGTCTGTAGCAAAAGCATACCTGGATATGTCAAGGAAGACCCTACGAATTATGGTGAGTATTGTGACTGTACACTGCCAGCTAAGGAAACATCGCCACACAATGAGATTATGCGAGACACCTCTATGCAGAGGCTGTGAACAGGAGGACGAAACAGTAGAGCATCTGCTCTGCTATTGCGATGCTGTTTCGGAACTAAGAGAATCCATTTTGGGAGAACGATGGCCAACCGTGGCTTATCTCAGAACAGCCTCCTCGGGCAACATCGCCGTCTTTTTTACAACACTAGGCTGGGCGATGACCTAGATGGATTGGTTGATCTAGGGAGGACGCACAGGGGGTCCAATGGGGTCTAAGTGCCTTGGCCTTTCAAGGCCACCCTCTCACCATTTTCAGATTCCAGATTCCAGATTACCATCCATCAAAAAATTTAAAAGTTTTAAATTCTATGAAAATACGTTTATTAACTAACTCGATAGGGTAGATGGACAAAATGTTATCAGTTTTTCTCTAGTCGGTCCAGATATTCACTCAAATTTTTCAAAAGAAACGTTCAAACCCGCAGATCTGCGAAAAACTGTGATTAAAAAAAAACCAAAAAGCGATTTTTCTCTGTTCAATAGAGATGGAATGGTTTTATAAATCTTGAGCCTATTCTAGCATGTTTCACATATTTTATAAGGGCTCAAAGTCGAGTTAAAAACCGTAAAAAACTATAACCAATTTAAAAGTCATATTTCGGAAAATAATCGTTTTCCAAGAACACGATGATGATTTTCGAATTCAGCAGGTTCAAGGGCACAAAAATAGTAATAAAAAATATAATTTTTCAAAAAAAAACTATTTTTTTTTACCTTCCCTTAAAAAATTGAAAATTTTTAAATTCTATGAAAATGCGTTTCATAACTAACTAGATAGCGTAGATAAAGAAATTATAATCAGTTTTTCTCTACACGGTCCGGATTTCCAGATATTCATACACTAATCGTTTTCTGAGAAAACGGTGGTCATTTTCAAATTTAGCAGGTTCCAAAATATAAATTTTAAAAATTTATATATCGATATCAAATTATCTTTACCATCCTCCAAAAAATCGATAATTTTTTTATACTCTCTGAAAGACGTTTACTAAAGGATTCCATAGGGTAGATAAAGATAATATCGATAGCTTGTTTCTAGTCGGCGCAGATTTCCACTTATTTACAAAAATTTTGAGAACAAATATTTCAAAACAGCAGATCTTGGGAAAATCGTGATTCAAAAATTAACCAAAAACGACAGAAAACTGCGGCTTTCACTGTTCAATAGAGAAGGATTTTTTTCTATGAATCTTGAAGCCAACTTTCGATCTCTTACAAATACCAAGCAATATGAGATACCCAAAGACTGAAAAGGCAAAAATGCATTATCGCAATCCCAGTCATCCCAGTTTTTTTTCCTACAGCCAGCACGCCTCTGCGTTTCATATTTATAAACTTGATAAAGTGGTACCGGTTACACGATAAAGTTACTTGCCATTTTAAACCCGGCAACGTTGCTGAAAAGTGATAGTTTTCTGCCTCGAACTTCATCCACACACACACGTAGGATGACCAGTCGCACAGTGTTTTGCCCACCACG
>MU183175.1:0-35709 GCA_016904865.1 Pissodes strobi
CTGAATGAAAATCAAGCCCTTGTGTCAATATTCTGGTCTTTCGAAAAGAACTTTCTTTCCTAAATGATATATTATAGACCAAGAAATGCCATTGAGAGAGCCTTCGACCGAGTGTGGCATGATGGCTTGCTGCACAAGCTATTCATAAAACACAGCTTTCCACTGCACTTCGCAGCGCTATTAGAATCATACTTGGCCGGGCACGCCTTCTCGGTGCGAATAGGTAAATCCCTCTCATCCCGGAGAGAGATCAAGGCGGGGGTGCCTCAGGGAACGGTACTATCGCCACAGCTATTTAGTTATTACATAGCAGATCTTCCTTCCCACCCTGAAACATCCTTAGCGTTCTACGCGGACGACACAGCCCTCTATTCCCACTCCTACACTGCGCAGGAGGCGACTAACAATTTAAGCGCTCATATGGAGCTAATATCTCAGTTTTATACTAACTGGAAGATACGGCTCAACCTCGGCAAAACGGAGTTGGCCGTGTTCGCCAGAAAGTTTACGAATATTGAATCCGCCCCTATCCTAGTCAACAACATCCCGATCCACCCTAAAAATCCCGTAAAGTACCTAGGAATCATTCTTGATTCAAAGCTCAACTTTAGCAAGCACATAGCCCATGTGCATGTCAAAAACAGGGATGCCCTGCAAAAGTTGAAACCTTTAATCAGGAATGGTTCCTGTCTCAGCCCCATAAATAAACTTATCCTCTATAAGTATATTATTAGGCCATACTTGACTTATGGAGCACCAGTCTGGTGCTCGGTGGCCGACACACACCTAAAAAAACTGCAAGTATTGCAAAACAGGCATTTAAGGTCAGTATTCTCGGCGAGTCGTTACACTAGAATACGGGACTTGCACGCCTGGGCAGGCATCGATTATATCAACGAATATGTCGATAAAATGGCGTGCAAGTTCTATACGTCTGGAATACTCGGCTGGAGAACGGCCCATATTGCAGATTTGAGGTCTGAATCGGTCAACAGACCCAGACATGGTCCTATACACCGCAAGACGTCAATGTTCTTCCAGGCGTCACGGCCGCCCGAATAATAGACTTTCCTATCACCCCTCATCCCTAAAATTCACCCCCATCCATCCTTTCAGCACCCTCTGGGGTCGTCACGAAAATGCCGATACCAGGAGCGCAGAAGTTTAAATCTCCCAAATCATAGTCATATCGGTGCCCGAGGTAGCCCCCCCCCCCATCACGCCGAAAACGTGGTGGGCGGGGCTTGCTAAGGGTCCTCGACTGACTATATATACGGTCCAAAAACTATACCTTAGCAGTATTAACACTGCTTTCGAGTCGCCTCCATGCTCCCCTGTTCCGGCAGGCGAAGTATGGTCTAGCGCACCGAGACTATGCCTGATATTATGTTGCAATTCTCACCTCACTGAGGCTAGAATAACCTAGCCTCCTACCCTCTACCCTCTGTGTATGAATGTTTGTGTTTTTCCCGTATATGTGTACGTATGTGATACCAAAGAAACGTGAAATGGGGTTTTTCCTACTATCCCTATCCCGGAAAATAAGTCATCAGTTCTATTGCCATCCGTGTTGTACTTATTAATGCAAAATTTCTAAAAGACAACAGCCTAAGTAGAATAGTTGTTTGCTGGGATGGTACCTAACTACTAGCTGAAACATGGCTAGGGCTTCACATCGGCCCATTTTCCTCAAGAGTGCTGTGTGCTGGGAGGTGTCTGAGGCGCCTGTAGGGCGCTCGTAGCCTATCGGTACATTGTATTTTGAAATAGCATGCTAGTTTAGGTATATTTAACATTTGTAATGACCTGTTAATAAATGTTGCTTGCTTGCCACATTTCATATAATCACATTGTTGCTTCCGAACTTTTTGTGACGTTTCAGGCGAAAAGCGTGACAAGCCACAATTCATCATAGCGGCCGGTAATAGTCGTTTTGTGGACGTGAAACGAAATTTGTTTAATTACAGCAATTCCGAGAATGAATCTAGCAGTGAGAGTGATTACAGAGCTGAAAATAATAAGAAGTTTTCTTTAAGCGAGGTAAGTTACTTTAAAACAATTTGTGCTTATCATATTTTTGGTGCCAACCCTATTCTCAGATTATAAGGGCAAAACATCCTGAAAAATTATAACATATTCCTAAAAATTGCGCTTAAGTGATTCCTAGGCCCCGTTATTTAAATTTAAGCATATCTAAATTGTTATTATATGAAATAAATTCGACAGTAAACAAGTAAACAGTATTTCCAGGCAATTTTTTTGACATGTGGCTTGTTATATTTTTGGAGTCCTACATTTTCAATTTGGTTTTGCTGCATTTTGAAGCCTTTTCGGGAAAATAACCTCAATCTAGTTGTATTGGTTATCTAGCTATTGTCAGGTCTGTGGGATTGGTACACTAGGGAACAATGAGCTAACATCAAACGAGATTAAAATTTCACCTTCATTAAGAATCGTATCTTTAATTTTGTTTATGAAATCTAAGCAATTAGTACTCCAGAATTCTGTTGTTTTATAGGTAAATTTTCAAAGTGGTTTGCTAGCCGCTTGGATATATTATAAGTTGGCGATCCTATTGCGGAGACTATGGGAGGCATTGCCTTCCCAGGTTTATGAATCTTGGGAAGACAATATAGTTTCGGCATAGAAGGATTACTCACAGATAATTTGTATTTAATTTGATCATAAGGTTGCTACATTTCTTCAAAATGTTTTTAACTTGTGTAACACAAGATAATGGATTCCTTGAGATTCTGTTATAGGGCCCGGATTCGATTAAATTATCAACCCGTTGAAAATATTCGCTTTTGTCTAATATAGCAATCTTATTACCTTTGTCATCTTTTAGATAGAAAACATCTTTCTCCTTTAATCTCTTGATTATACTTTTCCTTTTCAAGGTCGAGAATTAACATTATTATTAATTACATATTTTGAGATCTGATTTCTGCATGCTTCTCTAACAAATCCTTTAGTAGAGTCAGGAAGATGTTGAATAGAGCTTTCTATATTACCTACAATATCAAGTAAGTTATCCTTTGGTGGAGGCAATGCAAAATTCAGACCCTTGTTTAAAAAATCCAATTCAGTTTTATTAAAAGATTGAGAAGATAGGTTTTCCATAATGTTTACGACTTCCTGAGAACTATCAGACATTTTTTATTGATGGACGACGTTTTCTTGATGTAATTTGTAACAATTACTAAAACATTTTTCTCTGGAACTCGTACTATTCTTCATGTTCAATATTTGTTAATCTAAATGTTAGTTTTTATAAAGTCTATATGCTTCTAATTTAAACATACTTCGTTTACTGTACAAATTTTTGATTTCTAAATCCAGCCACTTTTGTCTGGCAAAAGAATGTACTTTTTCTGTAACAGGAGAAGATTTAGGTAAAACAATTTTAATAAAATTTCGGAAAACATTAAATTTTTTACAAGACTTTAGAAACCAAATATCTGCACTCACTAGTCTAATCTTAGTAGAAAACTTACGATAAAGGTTAAGTTCCGCTGACCGTGAAGCCATCTCAACTACGTTGGGGTTTGGGACTTTCGGCAACATGCACTAAAACAGAGTTTTATCCACAATACCGAAACAGAATTTTTGCACTCGACGCGCGTTTCGTTAACCATGTTAGCATCATCAGGAGATGATTAAAACTAAAATTACAATCTACCTAACTCTCTTTTATACTACTGTTTGCTTAATCAAGCGGAACTGAGAAGAACCAATCATGGAATCCCACTAGTCACGCCCGATCAACCAATACAATGGACTATACGGAATAGGCCCTCTATCTCTATTTAAACTATTCATACATGATGTACATGTACATGATGGGACGGTAACTGACGGTTCGCTTGCGTATTTATATAATAAAATATATTGAGTGTTGCACGTTTAAGGTTTATAATAGGTTGCGTTGACTGCTCGCGTTTTTTATAATTTATCTTTAAAATTTACATAATATTTTCCAAGTTCAAGTTCAAACTTAGGACACGGTGATATTTACTTAGCAGCTTGTGCATTTTAGTATTTCACAATAGGCTGACAAACTTTGTAATGAATGAATTTTAATAACTCGTAGTAGACATGTACATTTCAAAGGTAAAGTCAACCTACATGTTTATTTCAATGCTGCTCGTAAAAATCGAGTATGACCATTGGTTCTCAGACAAACTTTTGATGTCAAATGTTATGGTTAAATGACTGTATAATAATTGTCCGTATATGTGTTATCCATTGTCATGTGTCATTTGACTACAGGATTAAATTTAATCCCTGTTACTTGTTCTAATAACTTATAATACTTGAGACTTTTGATTGAATATGTTAAACAAGAGAAATCAATTGCCGATCCATGGATAAAACAAGCAAGGCAATAAATCAGTTATTAGCTTGATGACTCAGCTGAGTAGGATAAATTAAGAATTACTTCCATTTTCTAAATGCAGAGCAACCAGCTCATAATTGATACATAAAATTAAAAAAATAATGCTAAACCGTCGGCTTCTACAACGATAGTTTGTCGACACATATTTTAATGACTGTTTTAACAACTCCCATTTCTCAAATGTTCGCCGAAAATATTATCATCGCCGAAACGGGACAAACAAATGCACGTCATAAATAATCCCAAAATTCTCAATTAATAAAGGAAGAGGAATGCCGGCTGCGAAATCGCTAAACATTAATATGGAGAGATGGACTACTAGCAAGCCCTTATTACCTGGTGTCGGAAATATTAATGAGAACCTTTTATCCACCGGTTTACTTCTATGTCAAGTGATGAAACTGCTTCTAACAGAGAGTGACGCATTTAATATAGTTGTATTTATTCGGCTGGAATTTTTATTATTGAAGGACATTTTTATTATACCAGAGAATAGAGATGGGTAAAATTCCATTCTTTCTGATTTCAAAAACTGGAACCATCTCTATCTTGACAATTCGAAAGTTAGAATCTGAATATATTTTAAATTGGAATCCAAGATGCAGATTGGTTATTTAGTTTTGAAATGAGAAAAAATGATTTTTCAAAGATTAAATTCACCAAAAATATTTCAAATAAAAAAATATTTAGTACATACGTTTTCTAGATCGCAATAAATCAATAAATCTATGAATTATTTGCCAGTATAAGTATATCATGTTATCTTGCTTAAAGTCTTGGGCTGTTCCCAATGTGAGGGCAACCTGCAACAAGTATGTATTTTAAAAATGCGACACCAAGAAGCGTCTTTCGCTATCTTATTTAAGTCCCGAAAAAATTTGTTTTAAAAACTTAAACAGGGCGCAAAAAATAGACAGTCTATTTTTAGCTTCATTTTTAATTTGTGGTAAAAGCGGTTTTTGGCATTACGGTTAGGCTGATATCGTCTAGATTACACGGCGGCGTAACATCAGTTAGGAAAGCAGCCCGAGAGGCGCAGAATACGACTGTCGTCTTCCAGAACAGTGAAGCGGTTAAACTGTTAGAAATGGAAAGCATAAAAATAGGATGAACTAACTGCAGCATCAGGGAGGGAACAGAGGAAGAAAAATGTTAAAAGTGTTGGCATACCAGCAATAAATGTCAAGGACCGGAGAGAAGAGGACTATGTGTAAAGCGTGGTAAAAGAGCCACTTTATCAGAGAGAGTCAACCAGAAGCCGCTTGTCTAGATTGTGACAAAGTAGGACATCAAACCGGATCAAGGAAGTGCCCAAACCATGGAATCAAAAATGCCTCACACGAGTAACAAGGAAGCTATCAAAGTTTACAAGTTAACCTTAATAGGTGCCATGCCGCACACAACTTCCTGGTAGCCACCGCTAAACAACTGGGCATAGATATTATAGCGGTCTCCGAACCCAATTACAAAAAACTGACGCAGCACTGAAAATAATCAACGCAAACATCCCCTGCCTCAAAGCAGGGACAGCAGACGGCTTCGCATGAACGCAATTGAAGGATGTCACTCTTTTTATCTGTTACTATTCCCCAAACAAGACCGTGGATGATTTCAAATAAGCCCTAGAATTACTACGGGACACTACAGATAACACTCGTGGGGATTTTAACGCCAATACAATAGAATGGGGAATGCCACGAAACAACTGCAGGGGTACCCTACTCCTGGAAGAGATTGCCTCAAAAAATCTAATACTGCAAAACAGGGGATGAGAATCCACCTTTCAAGAAGGGGGAAGCTGTTCCATAGTGGACCTTACAATAACAAAGGGTCGAGTTGGTGCCAAAGTTAAAATCTGGAAAGTTTTGGAACATGAAACATTGAGTGGCCGCAAATACATATATTTCGAAGTTAAGAAGCAACCCCCTACATATAGAAGAGAATGGAACTTTAAGAAATTAAATATCTCGTAGTTCGTATAGGCCACCACCAAAGTTAAAAGGAGACGGCACCAGAAATGGCAGAGCACCTAGAACGTGTCCTGAATGAGCTGTGTAAGTCATCAATTCCCCGAAAAAAAAAAGAAAACAACACCAGGAAGCCCGTAGCCCGTGTACTAGTGGTCAAGAGAAATAGCTAACCTAAGGAAGAGCTGCCTCGAATCCAATAGGAAACTGACTAGAAACAATCGCAGACCCACTATAAGAAACGAGTCTGATAGGAAACAATATGTAAAGAGCAGGTAAGATATAAGACTAGTAATAAACAAGGCAAAAAGAAACTGCTGGAGGAAACTCTGCGACGAAATAGACCAAAACTGTTGGGGCGGCGGATACAGAATCGCACTTTGAAGATTAAAAATGAAGATTGGAAATCGCGCGCTTACAATGGAGAACAACGTAGAGGTCGCAAAGACGCTATTTCCGAACAGACCACTTTAAGTATGGAAATAGGGAAATATCATTCAAGAGGATATTCCCAATCTCTCAAAAGAAGAGATTATGAGTGCAAGCCGAAGACTAAAGCCTCAAAAAGCCTCAGGACTGGACGGCATACCTGCTGATATGCTAAAACTAGTGGTACCAAAAAGCCCGGAATGATTTCTTAAAGTTTTTAGTAACATTATAAAGAGCGGCGAATTTCCAACAACTTGGAAAAGGGCAAAGCTAGTGCTCATAGAAAAAGCAGAAAGGGATACCAATGAGTAACCGAAATTTAGGCCTATCTGCCTCTTAAATATAGCAGGAAAGCTGATAAAGCATATAATTCTGTCCAGACCAGACTAATGGAAGATCTGAACCTCATCGATACGCTTTCCGACAGACAATTCGGCTTTAGACGAAAAAAATTTACCACGAAGGCAATACAATGAACACTGGAACTAGTGACATTAAGGATGCCTTCAACTCGGCACCTTGGAGGGAGACAGTTGATGAAATAAAGAAGAGAGGGGCTGCGCCATGTTCAGTAAAGGTTATACATCATCATCTTAGTAGCGAAGGAAGAAAGAAAATAGTTGGATATGTCATGTGGCGTTCCGCAGTGCTCGATCCTGGGACCCACTTTGTGGAATATCCTTTATGATGGCCTCCTTAACCTTGAGCAACCTGACGGCGTCACCCTTATCGGTTACGCAGACGATATAGCGATGGTCGCACTAGCCAGGGATACCCAAGAACTACAACTGAAGGTAGAAACCGCCATGACTGCCATAGAGGAATGGCTGCATGACAATCATCTGGAACTGGCAACTAGAAAAAGTGGGGTAGTTATAATGATGTCAAAAAAGCGCGTTCTTCAGACAACCATCAGAATTCTAGGCAACGATTTAATGCCGGTACCATAAATTAAATACTTGAGTGTATGGATAGGGGCAAACTGAGTTTCTCGTCATATACTAGGAAGGCAGCTGTCAGGGCAAAAAATGCAATGATGGCACTAGGAGAAATGACGCCAAATGTTGGAGGCTCAAGAGCCAGTAAAAGAAGGCTTATCTGCTCCAGTGTGAGGCGACGCTATGAGACGCAAAAAAAAAATCGAAGCATAGACGAGAGAACCCAAAGACAGGCTGCGTTACGCATCTGCAATGCATACCGCACCACATCCACAGATGCTCTTCTTGTCGATTTCGAAACACCCTCAATCGATTTATTGGTCCAGGAAGCCTCCTACATATCGCAAACAACTGACGAAGAAAGAGAGACTGTTCGGAGGGTAACTATAGAAAGCGAAATGCAAAGATGGCGAAGGAGTGGCAAAGTAGCAAAAACGGAAGATGGACAGTAAGACTCATCCCCAATATATCGACTTGGCAAAAAAGAGAAAACGGAGAAACAAACTTCTATCTGACACAGATGCTGGCGGGACATGGCTGTTTCACAGACACCATACATATGACACAGGGAAAACGAGCGACAACGAGTGCATTTACTGCGGGGAACGCGATACCACAGAACATATTATTTTTAGATGCCAGCACTGGAAACAGCTAAGGGTAATAGTAGAAAAGAGTCGGGAAATAAGGATTTTTCCGTGCGCCCGTGATAAATTCATGCAAGCATGGAAAAATCTATTTCCGGACGTGTAATGAACCATATTTTTTATTATACTTGTTTGAAAACAATAACAAAAACAGAAAATATGATATAGAAAAAGACATATAAAAAAATTAACATTTTTATTTTCATGACAGAGATCATATAGACATGATCTAGAGATAAAAAAAACTGTAACTACTATAGTTTAGTTAGAGTACTGAAAATTAACTAACAACTAATAATGTTTTTAATTTGAATTATTATTATTAATGGTTATGTTTATTGTACAATTCGCATTATTGTACAGGTTAAGTCCTTTTGAAGTCTCATTTTGTGAAACTGCGGTTATTGAAGCAGACTCATTGCAAATATTTTGAGTATCTCGAATGATTGAAACGGTCGTCTTTTGTGAGTGAGAAGGGCTAAACAGTTTTCGTGATACTTCAAGTTTTCTTTGTGTGGATTCTTCTATATATCCTTCTGCTACACCAGAAGACCGCCATCCTCCATGTCTCTTCAGAGTGAGTAAATCACCGCCACTTTCGACCAACATGGTTGCTGATGATCGCCTTTGTCGATGCCCGGTATATTCCTTGAGATTATCGAGTTTTAGGAATTCTGCAATAATTTTCGGAACACCACTGATGGTATGGCATCCAGCGCAGCGTGTTGAGCATAACATCTGCCGTTTTTATATGCGACAAACAATCTTTTGCTGATCATATTGTTGGGTCTTAAAGCTGCATATTTACGATAAAATGTGCAGGGCACAAAAGTACATCATTCATTGGTAATGGTGAAACTTCCTGATGTATAAGAAAGCGTTCATTATCTACCACATCGTCTAAATTTAAACGCATTAAATCACCTCTTCGACATGCACCTAAGATAAAAAACACTAAAATTGCTTTCGCTAGTAGATATTTTTCTGGAGCTTCACATAAAAATTTGGTTACTTGTTCTGCTGTTAAAACTCTGGACTTTTCCGGTGTATATCCTACAGCTTGACGCTTTAAAAAAGCTATAGTTTTTGGATATTTGTGTATGTCAGCATTCTCTTTTATGGCCAAACAACTCTTTATCATTGAGAATCGACTCCATGACGTGGAAGATTTCATATACTTAGCTTTCTGGACTAAGTAAACTAGAAGAATGTCGTCACAGTTTTGATTTTGTTCAGATTTTGCCATTCAGTGAAACGTTGAGATTCGTGTTCATATCTCGATCTGGATATTACTGGTAATAAATTAGCACTCGCTTGTGTCGCTTGCTCTAGGATGTTATCAGATATTTCGGGATTTTCGCCCGAGTACATTTTATCGGTATTAATTTAAGTGACAGAAATCATGACAGAAAGTAAACTAAAGAGTCCAAGGAACACACAGGAGGAGCTCCGAAAATTTCCGAGCGAAAGAATTAGGCAAGTCCAAGTTCGACGAAAGTCAGCCGTCGGGGGGTTTCGATGATGAGACGACCGAATCTGGACATTAGAAAGTCGAGTCTCCTAGGGGCGAGGCTGTGCGAAAGAAAAAAGGCGATTTGACGTCCGAAAGGGATGACGTTCGGCAGGATGTTCGGCGGGCGCCCCTTAAACCCTTAAAAATATTTCGGACCCTAGGGGCCGTATTTAGGGGCCGATATTTTGCCACGTTTAAAATCATAGTTAAATTTATTTGGGTTAAGGGCGGGTTAAGTGCGGGTTAAGTCTCCGTTAGTTTGAGTTAGTTTGGGTTAGTTTGGGTTAGTCTGGGATAGTTTGGGTTAGTTTGGGTAGCGCGCTCGTCTCAATGCGCTTGTTTGGCTAGTTAAAGTTAGGGGCGAGGATGTGCGAATGAAAAAAAAAACGATTTGACGTCCGAAATGGTTGACGTTCGGCAGGGATGTTCGGCGGCCCCTTAAACCGTAAAAAATATTTTGGACCCTAGGGGCTCCATTTAGGGGCCAATATTTTGCGACGTCCAAAATCATAGTTAGATTTGTTTGGGTTAGTTTGGGTTAATGGCGGGTTTAGTGCGGGTTAAGTTTCGGTTAGTTTGGGCTAGTTTGAGTTAGTTTGGGTTAGTTTGGGTTAATTTGGGTTAGTCTTTACTTTGGTTAATTATGGTTAGTTTGGGTTAGTTTGAGTTTGTTCGGGTTAGTTTGAGTTAGTTTGGGTTAGTGTGGGTGAGTTTACTTTAGTTTGGGTTAGTTTGGGTAGCACGCTCGTCTCAATGCGCTTGTTTGGCTAGTTAAAGTTAGTTTCGGTTATTTTTGCTTAATCTGGAATACGAAAGATAAGCGCGCTACGCGTATATTAAGATACTAGTTTTAAAATACCATATTTTATCGCACGAGCACGAAATTAGGAAACGACTCGCTTGCGGGGAGTTTCCTAACGTGCGAGTGCGCTAAATGTCTTTTAAAACGTGTATTTTATACTATTTTTTCTATTTTGCACTTTTTTTATTGAAAAACATTAATTTATTCAAGTCGCGATCATAAGTTGGACGGCCATCTTGTCACTTTTGACGTCTGTATTATTAGAAATCCCATTCAAAACGGTGTCGAAATTTTTGCTAGTGAGCCTTGAACAATTTTGTTAATATCAAAGCAACCAGTCAACAAAAATAGTGTTGAAAAGAGCTTCTTTTCGACACTACTTTGCATATCGAAAAGACTTCTTTATTATACCAAAATAGGAAAAATTGTTTTCGTCAAACAGGGACGAGGCTCACACCAGAAAAAATCATAGCGCAAATGATAAACAGTGACCGAAAATGGGAGGATATAAAAAAAAAATGTTAGGCGATATCTTGAGGACCAAAAGCGAGGATGAAAGGAAAACCCAAGAAATCCCAGAATATTTCTAACGTCTCTCATCAAGTATATTTGTATATGCTATATAGACATAAAAGCAATGAATAAGAGAACCAATCGTGACAACCTACGCAATTCAAAGTAATGCGAAAGCGATAGATGGCGCAGGAGTGGTGAGCGCGAGAGAGAAGGCTTTTTAGTCGGTAGGTGCGTCCCTTGTTTAAAGGGCGCAACTCGACACATGGCGGAGAATAATTTTGCAGCAGAAATAAAATTCTTATGTTATACAGGGTGATTAATAAAATAATGTAAAAATTCCAAAACTTTGAGTTAATTTGGGTCAGTTAGCTTTTCTGCGTTTAGAAATGGGTTAATAGTATACTGATCAAAAATATGTCAAATTATTTTGGGGCCTGATTTCATCATTTTTGATGGTTTAATAGCTTTTCTTCCAGCTGATGGCCATTGTTATAATGAGTCGAGGAATTCCTTAACTTAAAATTGTGCAAATTATTTTTTAGAAGAATAAGAGAACTTAGTTTTCTTTCAAACTTCATTAATTGACTCCTTTCATCAATATCTCAGGTTGGTTTTTGTATAAAACGCTATAAAACAGTTAGATGGATTTTTTAGAGCTTTTCGATTTTGAAAGTTCAATTTATTAACATTAGTGCACTGTTCTATAAAATCCAAAAATTTCGCATTATACTGGGGATGGCGAGAAACTAAACGTAAGTGTATATATTCTGAAAATATAAAATAAGAAGATAAAAAGCGTAGCAACGTTCCGACTGCTTATTTTGTTCATTCGGATCACTGTCATCCTTTAGCTGCCTACCTCTTCTTTCACGTCCACATAGGATGTTTCCGCTATCGGATTTACTATTACCCAATCTCAATACTGCCTGTTTTACCAGCTAGACTGACGATTTTTGCTTTACCTTGGTTACCTTAATGTATTGTTATTTGTGCATAGTAGTACTAATAGTATAACACTAGTAGTATTAGTAGTAATAGTTCCGTTTGGGATGGCTAAAGCCAAGGGAACAGACCTCTAATGACCTTTTTCGCTAGACTCTAACCCTATACTTAGAGTTGGAAACATTGCTGAATTTCAGCTGCTGAAAATAAGACACCTAAGTCTGAAAATACTTACCTAAGTTTGTTTTAATTATTTGATAATATTGACAGTTCTCTTCTCAATTTTCAGACTAAAAATAAGTAATCATCATAGATATATAAAAGAGGTCTATGCTAATCATCTATAAGTTATTTGTTTTGTATGAGCTGGTGTGATTCCGATCTGTAGAAACTAATATGCCTATAATGGGAATAAATAAACATAAATTGGCCAAATTTGCAAAAGTTTTCAAAAACGAATAGTCATATACAGCATGCCATAGTATATATTATAATAACGTCAACCAGGAACTGATCAATAAGCTATTTTTACACAACTTTTACCATCAGGTTAAATATAGTCCGAAACCAAAAGGAAATACTTAGTATATACGACCTTCGCTTCTATATTGGAAAGATTTTTGTTAGTCTACTATTGTGTTCGAAATTTAAAAAAATAAGAAAGGAAGCAAAGCCTACGAGCCCATATACTAAAATGAAAATAAAAAATGATACAATCTCTATAAGAGGTGAGTTTCTTTTTGAAAATGTTTGTCAGTGTCCGTTTTGACACTGTTCTAATCCTGCATTCTTAAAAATATAGTGAGATATAATAATAATCTATAGTATCAAGATAGAACCAAAGACTACTTTTCTATACGAAATACAAACTACTATTTTGCCAAATATCATGATTCTATAAATGCTTTTTATTTTCATAAGAAGCCACTGAAGAATATGCAACCACCGAAAAAATATAATAAGTTATTGCGTTTTCCATATGAATAGTCCCAACGAAAGCCATATTTGCAGAGAAACTTTCATCTTTTATAAAGTATCTCAATCTGGGATACTGGCCTCAACAAAAGGGCGTGATCTTTTTATTGAAATGGTTGTCCGTTATTTTGTCACTTTCAATAAAATTCTTCTTATAACGCTTCATCTGTATAGTAGGATACGCTGAGGATTTAAATCGAGTGGGACCCGTTATTCCGTAAATATCTGGTTTTTCTTTATATGTGACCCACATTTATTTTTATATTTTGTACGTCTCTTGACTTCAGAATTTGTGCAAAATGCGATTCGATTTTTATTCGCATTCATATTTTTCCACTTCAATTTAAGACATTGTCCTAGTTAGGAACAATCATTTCATGACCAATTTATAAAAGCTAATAATTAATGTTGCGAGTAAATCTTAGGAAGGAAATAACAGTAACAAATTGGTGATTGAATAATTTTTCATAAATATATATTTATAATATTATCTTGATTGGCATATCCTATTACATTCATGGTTCGAAAGCCCTACAGTATTTTAAAATGTTCGACCATAATAACAATATTAACTAATATAATATTAACACTAAATTGGACTAAATTGGAATCCTAAATCTTAGTAAGGGCAAAACTATAAATATAATACGTGCAGGTAATAGAACTATTTCGCGGAACAATCTAACCATGTTGAAGTGTAGAGCTCTAAAGGAAAGTAATTTATTTATTCATGTGTAAAGCATGTAAGCCATTTCATTCAAAGTTAAGAATACTATTATAATATTCTGATATAACATTAAACTAATGTATGGTGCAAAAGAATGGAATTTAATAAATCTGAATAGTTACAAAAAATACACCTAGTACCAAATTCAGGGTATGTAATGATGAAACTCAAAAGTTTTATTATGTCTGCCATAGAGTAGGACAGGAATTAGACTTTCTTCCAAAAAGTCAGATAATTCGATACAACCATTAATCATTTAAAAATATTGTTAATAAAAAGCTCTATCGATGTTTTCATATCATGTTCCATTGTTTGTTGCGTTTGAATATGATCGTGTCCAGCAGGGTGGTCCAAAAAATTGAAAACTGGAATTTCAAAACGCAGTACCCGGCAAAATATGCCTTTTAACTTACCTAATTTTTAAAAAAATACAGACTGAAGCTCATCTTTGTAGCCTCTATATTCTTCTTCTTCGTCTTTTCAAACCTGTCCACTCCTGGATATACGTATCTCTCATCTGCTTCCATGTCTCCCGTCTCCCTGTCCTGTGCTACGTTTAACCAATATTTGCCTGCCACTTTCCTGATGTCGTCCACCCATCGTTTCTACGGGCGTCATATATTACGTCTAGTCTGTCTAGGCCTGGACGCTGTCATTCTATAGACCCATTTGTCCTTATCTAGTCTGGCCATGTGACCGGCCGACTGGCCATGCGACCGGGCGACTAACTCACTGTCATTTCATCTTAGCCACCTCTTGTATTATATCGGTAACTTTAGTTTGTTGTCTGATATTTTCATTTCTAATCTTATCACGAAATGATATCCCTAACATGCATCTTTCCATTGCTCCTTGTGTTGTTATGTTGTGTTGGCAAATGTTTTTGTTAGGCTAATTGTTTCCAATCCGTACGCTTGCACCGGCGGCGGCGCGGCGCGGCAATACCCATGTATTATATACTTTTCGTTTTAGATTTATAGGAATCATGTTGTTTTTTTATAATATGCCCCAGCACCAAAAGCTGCCCATGCCAATCTTATGCGCCTTTTTATTTCTAATATTGTGACCCAAGCATATGTATTCAGTTACGCATTCTATTGTTACGGCTAGCCTAACAACCATCCGAACGTTTTTGTGCTACCCTATAAAACTAGCCGCCTGCCGTGCCGCTCGCTTCCCTGTCTGTATGATTCATCGCCCGGCCGGTCGCGAAGTATCAGGATCGCTGGAATTGTCTCGATGGCCTCGTCGAGATCATATAGAGTGGCCTCGGAATACTTCCCGAATATTCGTGATGGATTGGAGATTATATATAAGCAGACCTAAGGCCCATGTTAGTCAGTCGGTTAGTCAGTTCAGTTCAGTTAATCATTGAGTGTTGAATAGATATTAGTGGTAAAGTTATAAGAGTAGTATAGAGAGTTAAATTGTATACAGTGGTAGTGAATAAAGAGAGTATTTAGTTGAAAATAGTAAAGTTGTAATTCTGTTAAGAACCCACGGGAAAAACGTAACATTTGGTGTCAGAAGTGGGATACAAGTAAGTCAACGAGACCGTTTTGATTCTGTGAAAATTTTATAACATCCTATGGTCAATACGAGGCAACAAACGGCAGAAATGGAGCAAATAAATAAAATGTTGGCAGATTTCATGGAAAATCTAAATGCTGAGAGGCAAGCAGAACAGGACAGGCTTCAAAAAATTTTTCAAGATCAAGAAGATAAAAAGCAAGCGGATCGGAAAGAGGAACAGGACCGGCTTCAGAAAATTTTTCAAGATCAAGAAGACAAAAGGCAAGCAGAACAGGACCGGCTTCAGAAAATTTTACAAGACCAGGAAGATAAAAGGCAAGCAGAACAGGACCGTCTTCAGAAAATTTTACAAGACCAAGAAGACAAAAGACAAGCAGAGCAGGACCGGTTGCAGAAAATTTTACAAGATCAAGGAGAGAAAAAGCAAGCGGATCAGGAAGAGGATGAACGTAGAAGGCAAGCGGATCGGGAAGAGGATGAACGTAGAAGACAAGCAGAGCAGGACCAGCTTCAGAAATGGATGCTTGATGTAGTTGTAGGCGAGCAAGGTAAATTACAGAAAATATTGGACGAAAAATTTGAAAAAGAAGTAAACACTATACAAAAAGAAGTTGGAAACGTACAGAAAGAAATGAAGGATCTTCAAGCAGAAGTTACCAAATTAAAACATCAAGGACCCACTGAGAGAGCATTCGCCTCAGGACAAAACATCAAACCTCCAACGTATGACGGTGAAACATCCTGGACAATGTACAGAAGGCAATTTGAAGCCGCTGCTGTTGCCAACGGTTGGAATAATGAAGAAATGGCTACATCACTAGTGGTAGCGCTTAGTGGATCTGCCCTGGAACTACTGCAGACCATTCCCGTCAGCCAACAAGGGAAATATGACATACTTGTAGCTGTCCTGGAAAGACGATTTGGAGACCAACACCGAAGACAACTGTATCAGGCACAAGTAAAGTCTCGGCATCAGAAGCCTGGTGAAAACCTGCAAGAATTTGAGGCAGACATTAGACGTCTCATTCAATTGGCCTACCCGGGAGCGACAGAGGAATTTCAAGAGGAACTTGCTGCCCAATATTTCGTGGATGGTATCAGAGATCCAGAAACTCAGAAAATGCTACGCCTAGCCAAATTTGATAGCAGCCGTGAAGTTTTGGGTAGAGCTCTGGAAATCGAGTCGGCCTGTAACATCTCTAAGCCAGCAATCAGGGAAGTATCCATCAAGGAAGAAAATTTGGCGAACAATTGTAAACTAACTGAAATGGGCGGTATTTTGAAGAAATTAACCGAAGTTCTTCAGGCCACGGGGAGATTCCGGGAGTCACCAGAAGTTAGGCCATACAACCGTAATCAGTGCTATAGATGTGGCAAGAATGGACACTTCAAAAGGGACTGTGGAGTACAAAGATTCCAGGAGCCAATAGAAGATAGGCCACATAAACGAAATACATCAAATCAGTGCTATAGATGTGGAAAGACTGGACATTTCAGAAGGGACTGTCGAGTACGGATATTCCGGGAGCCAACAGAAGTTAGACAATGTAATCGAAAGGCTATAAATCAGTGCTATAGATGTGGCAGGACTGGACATTTCAAAAGAGACTGTCAAGTACAAAGATTCCGGGATCCACTAGAGGATAGGCCACGTAACCGAAATGTTTCAAATCAGTGCTATATATGTGGCAACATTGGGCATTTTAAGAGAGACTGCCGAGTACAACTACGACCTACAGCTCCATCCAGAGACAACACAAGTTCAAAGCCAAGTCAGGAAGAGTCGAAACAATATAACTTTAAGGCTAAGCACAGGTAAGGAAGATGGCATAGTAATACAGATGCTTTATCCAAAAGGTCATGTGAGGATACTTATAAACATCGCCAAAGAATTGCCCAACAAGAAGGAATCACTCCCATTAGACGAATCAGGTTTAAGGTTGATCAGCAGTGGACCACAGAGCAACTAAAGAAAGATCCGCTTGAGGATAATGAAATAGCACTACTACTGAAAGCTAAGGAAGAACGTCAACCGAGACCAAGCTGGAGAGATATTTCAACTAAGGGATCTACTTTTAAATCTCTGTGGGCTCAGTGGGACTCCCTGGTAGTTGAAAATGGACTCCTTAAACGAGCCTGGGAAAGCGCCGATGGCAAAGTAGTGAAGACACAGTTAGTGGTACCAAGGAAGAGGGTATCGGAAGTTCTGGACGAAGTACATAATAGAAAGTTTGGTGCTCATCTCGGAGTTAACGGAATGATTGACAAGATCCGCGACAGATTTTACTGGGTCAACTACTGCCAGGATGTGAAATCATGGTGCCGACAGTGTTCAGCCTGTGCCTCAAGTCAAGGATCCCAGACTAGATCCAGTGGGAAGATGAAACAGAATGATGTGGGACTACCGTTTGAACGTCTCGCCAGTGACCGAACGAAGGCTCGATATGATCTCCAAGCTAACTCTAGGGGATTTCGGATGAACGATAAAGTCTGGTTATATAACCCGCAAAGGAAGACAGGAAGATCTCCCAAGCTAACACCAGTATGGGAAGGACCCTATACGGTCATCCAAAGAATTAATGACGTTGTGTATAGAATTCAGCGTAGCCCCAGAAGCAAACTGAAAGTTGTCCACCTCGACAGGTTGAAAGCATATCACAGACATGAAGTAGCTGATCGGGACGATCAAAATTAAGAGGGAGGCAATGTTACGGCTAGCCTAACAACCATCCGAACGTTTTTGTGCTACCCTATAAAACTAGCCGCCGCCGTGCCGCTCGCTTCCCTGTCTTTATGATTCATCGCCCGGCCGGTCGCGAAGTTTCAGGATCGCTGGAATTGTCTCGATGGCCTCGTCGAGATCATATAGAGTGGCCTCGGAATACTTCCCGAATATTCGTGATGGATTGGAGATTATATATAAGCAGACATAAGGCCCATGCTAGTCAGTCGGTTAGTCAGTTCAGTTCAGTTAATCATTGAGTGTTGAATAGATATTAGTGGTAAAGTTATAAGAGTAGTATAGAGAGTTAAATTGTATACAGTGGTAGTGAATAAAGAGAGTATTTAGTTGAAAATAGTAAAGTTGTAATTCTGTTAAGAACCCACGGGAAAAACGTAACACTATGTTATTATTTTGTACGTATATGTTGGTATCTTCGGAGCTCATTATTTTTGTCTTGTTGTAATTCATGTTCAGTCCAACATTCATAGACGCTAGGTTTAATTCATTTAACATCTCTTGTAATTCCGTGACGTTGCTACTTATTAGAACTATATAATCTGAGAATCTGGGGTGGCTAAGTCTGATACCATCTATGTTAATACCTTTGATATCCCATTCTAATATTTTAAAGACTTTTTCAAGAACCAGCGTTAACAATTTAGATGAAATGGTGTCTCCCTGACGTACACCCCTCTTCAATAGTATTCTGTTGGTCGTAGTTGTTTCGTCTATTTTGCTTCTTTATAAATATTTTCGATGATTTGGGTGTTTCTTGAGTCTATTCTTGCGTTTTGGAGGGCCGTTAGGATTGACCATTATTCAATTGTGTCGAAAGCCTTTTGAAAGTCAACAAAGGGTATAGGTACGTTTTATTCTACGCATGTTTCTATAAGGGTGCGAACGGTACACAAGTGGTCTTGTCAAGTTTGATACTGCAATTTTTAACCATTTTTAAGTTAAAAAAAGGCAAAGTCTAATTAGTTATACAGGGTGAAACAAATTCGCTTCTCAACATTAGGATCTCGGAAACCATAAGAGATACGAGGTCTGTTAAATGGGGGCAAAGTTGCGCAATTTAAGGGACTATGATATGCCGTTGAGAAATTTTAAAAAATCCTACTACTTCCGCAGATATCCGTAATAAACCGAAAATAAGCTATTTTATATTTAATTTTTCCTGACTTTATTTGAACATAAATTTGACATTATTATTGCCACTTTTTTCCTTTATTAGATGGAAGTATCAAATTTTAAACATGACGTTTCGTGTCCGACCTTCGTTTTTTTAAATACGGACCTGAATTTTTATTTAATTTTTTAGAAGCCTTTGGTCCCCCAAAACCAACGATATATCGTGAAGAAAGGCTTGCGCTGATACGCGAAACAATTTCGGTTAGCTTGGGTTAGCTTTGGTTAGTTTGGGTTTGCTTTGGTTAGTTTGAGTTAGATTTAGTTAGTTTGGGTCAGCTTTGGGTTAGCTCTGGTTAGTCCAATGGCGGTAATAAATATTCTCATAAGTGAAATCGGGTCAAAAAAGATCGCCCCATCTCTGTCTAACACATTATCTCTTATGGAAAAAATCGAGATTTGTTGATTTATTAATAAGTGTGATACATCGTTGGTTTTAGAAGACCAAAGGCTTCTAAAGAAATAAACAAAAAATCCAGGTCCGTACTTAAAAATATGAAGTTGATGATGGGGACCCGGATACGAAACGTCAGATTTAAAATTTGATACCGCCATCTTATAAAGGAGAAAAAGTTGCAATAATAATGTTACATTTATTTTATATTATCTCTTAAAATAAAGTCAGGAAAAAATAAAAATAAAATAGCTGATTTTCGGGTTTTTTACAGGTGTCTCCGGAATTAGTTGGAATTTTCTAAATTTCTCGACGGTATATGAATTACCCCTAACTTTTTCAACTTTGCCCCCATTTAACAGCTTCGTAGCTATTATGGTTTTCGAGATCCTGATGGTGAGATGCGAATTTGTTTCACCCTGTATAGAATCTCTCCTCGGTTCAAGTTTTACTTTCTGTCTTGATTCATACCAATTTCGATCATTTACATTTTTCATTATTTAATATTTACAGATAGATAAGGATACAATTGCAAAAAAGTACCTCATGGTTTCAATTCTAATATTCTAAATTCAAGGCAAGGATCAAGGAAACCAACCATAACCATATTGCGTGGAATTTAACATTCAACTTGCAACCTGCATCCCCGCATCCACGCAACCCCGGATTCCGCTTTGTGTACAATTTATTATTGATATTTATATCATTTTACGTTTATCAAAATGTACCATGTATTATAAAATGTTATAAGTATTCTTGCAATGGCAGGAGTATTTTATTTTGTTAGGATATATTTAATGAAAATTAGTTAAAAGTATTTTGGGATTTGCTTTATTTTATGTCAAATGAAGTTGATGTATAAAGTTGATGTAACAAATTCAGATACCTACCTACCTAATCCTTGTATTATATTTATACTTGTGTCGTTTTCCCAAAAACACCTTATTACTGGAATTGACTACATTTTAGGTGGTTTGTCTCAAAGACATTTAACCTAGAAGAGACGGGACAAATGGTTGTTTGTTTTCACCCACCATGGAGTCACATTCTAAGGTCGATAAACGTAGCGTTGCCAAATTTAAAGTTTGCTAGTTACTATAGGAAATGACAGAGGAAATTGCAAATAAACTAGTAAACAAAAATGAGGCACCAGACCTATTGGTTTGTTTTTTTCGGGGCTGTCAGGCTGTCACCATATTCACATACTTTGTTTAATAACGACTTATAATATTAAATAGCTAATAGCCCCGTTTTTGGTAAGTGCACCAATAGAATGAGATCATTGAAGCTCGAGGACACCACCGAACATTAAAAATAGACTAGAAGCACCGAACACTAACAAGAGACTGGAAGGTCCACTCTTAGTCGGCACTTTTGATGTAGTGCTTACAAAGGCGAGACGCCAAACTTTAAACCAGACGGGGTGAAACGTGGCACGAGGCCTGAGTGGTTAACCAGCATGTTATCAAGTTTCGCTCGACGGGGTAAGGAGGGAAATACTGGGGGCGGGGCTTAGAGTGAACCTTCTTGTCTATTATTAATGTTCGGTGCTAGAAGGTTGACTCTAAGCTCCGCCCTCAGCATTTCCCTCCTTGCCCCGTCGCGGAATCTGGTGAAATGCTGTATAGCCGCTTAGACCTCATGCTACGTTTCACCCCCTTTCGCCTTTGTAAGCGCTACATCAAAAGTGCCGACTGAGAGTGGACCTTTTAGTCTTTAGGTAATGTTCGGTGACGACACCAAGGACAGTGAATGAAACACAGTAGTACAGTGGCGGATATCATTTATTATTATCATACATTCAATAAATGTATATTATATACCTAATACGGGTACTTCCGGTGTTGAAGTTGAAAATAAATACAATTTTTATTTTTATGTAGGTTTGATTGTTTATTACAATTTATACAATACAAATGTACAGAGAATTTGATTTATCTGCGCTAAATAAACTGATGCTAAAAAATACTCTAGAATTGTTACTTTTTCTCTGGATAAACCAGTTTATTTAGCAGTGTAGTAGTAGTATTGATAATGAAATAAAAATATATCTTTAATAATTGTTAATTAGAAGAAAATAGTCATTAGCTACTTTTTGATTTTATGTAGTCATTAACCAGTTATTTGTCATATTTATATGCTTTAAATAAAATTTATGTTTCGGTTATTTTTTATTTGTCCCAAAAATAATGAAAACTACTTAATTTTTAGGCTAGCAATGTGATTATTTAATTTTTCTTTTAAGCGTTGAGAGCTGGAAAACCCTATGTGTCACAAAAACGTTTAAATGGGGATAAAATTGTGTGTTTGTCGTGTCCCATAAGTTCCGTCTTCAAATTTGAGATTATTCAGGAAATAAGTTTTGTTTTATTTAAGTGTTTGCTGCTTAATGGTGTAGTATGCAACGACCAATTATTTTGACGCTCGCCTACAACTCATGTCATATTCTCATGCTCGGCCCTTAATAGCCGTTACATGTGTGTTGATATTTTTTCTACGACCATTAAACCCTAAATTATATTAACCTTGCATTATAAAATTCTTTCCAATCAACCCTTTTTATACTTTATCTAAAAAACATTTCTAGCTTAAAGTTCTAAGCTTTTTGATACGAGCGCTTATTTACTTGCAATAAAGCAAATAAGTATTTTCCACACGCTCCTTTTAAAATTGTGTTTCCAGCTCATGCGGAAAGTGACTTTTCAGCACTCGACTACATGCCTGAACTAGCCCGAAATATTTTAAAATTAAACGTATTTACTTTATTAAAATTATTATAATGATAAAGTCACAATTTCAAAGTCTACGCCTAGGGACTCTCTTTGCTTTCGCACAGGAAGACAACACTACATTTAATAGTGGAGGACGAGTCTTGTTCACATTGAAGATTTAGCCGGGATAAAGTTTTATTCGAGATTCTTAAAAATATAAGGAGGCGAGGCAAGCGTTTTGTTGATGTTGGATGCAAGTTTTCGAATTTTTATGAATGAGTTGTCGAGTCTCTTAGGTTAAATGTTTTTGGTTTACCTGTTACATGTATAAAAGTCACGACTAACGTAAGCTTTAAGTTAAAACTGAATCATGTAATTATTGTTAATTTGTTAATCACCGATTTAAAACTGCTTTTTGGTTAAAAATGGGTAAAAAAATAACAAAGTTTCTTAGACATTTCGAAACATGTCGTTTTAAAAATCCAAGAAATATGAAATAACGCGTCAATTAGGGATGGCTGTCTAATACTGGAGCGGTTCCCGCGAAACTGATCTCTACGATTGATTCAGTAATCCACTACAAACAATCGAGTCCAAATTCGAGTCCGGAATCACTTTCGCCATCTATGATTCATACGAAAGGAATTGAAACTGAACTGAACCTGATCCACTGATCAACTGCAAAACAACGCCTACGTGCAATCACTTGCACGTAGGTAAACTGGACGCGAATCGACTTATTTTGCAAATAATATATTCGGATCGTGGTTGGGACAGTCGTCCAGCGAGAGTTTTCGCATTAATTGAAATTTAATAATAATTTGAAACTGAAAGATGTCTAATTAAACACAGTTTCGGTAGGTTCTTTAAAAATAACATTTATTTTATTTTCATATAGTTTTAACAAAGAAAAATAATCGCTAACAGAAACAAACTAAAACTAAGTAGGTAAATATTTTGAAAAATAATAAACCAAAAATAATTATATTGTAACAAGCAAATTTTGGAGAGGCGCCGTGCGACGATCAAATAGGCGACGACGTGACAACCCTGGAAAACGAATGGCGCAGCAGTAGAAACGAATCAGTGTTATATAATACGGAGTATATAGATAGATTAGAAATAAGGCGTAGATATAGTTATTGTACGATAGCAGAGTCGACTCATTGCGTTATGTAATTATGATAACGTACTGGCGAAGGTGTATTGGCGACATAAAACGTGTTCCGTTCCTAAAAACTAATTGTTTACAGACCAGAAGTCGGGATAACCTACGTATTGTGTTATTTGTTGTGGAGAACAGTCAAATACGCGATTTCGGCGAGTTAAATCGCAGTGGTAACTTCTTCTTTTTTTATGAGTGGCGATATCACAAAAACTCATAACAAAAGGCGGGCGTTTGTTGCTATCCTTGACAGTGGATTGACATTTGGCGATTTTTCAGATATTGACGATAATAATAAACAAGTGTGTGCTAATTAATTAGTGATTATTGTAAAAATTGTGGCATATTTCAACTGTGTTTATTGGCATTGGTGTTTAAAAGACGTTTTTCAAGTGATTTCCTATGGAGGAAGGCAGAAGTGACGAGTTAGAGCTCGATTACGAGTTGGAATTGAGCGACGGTGACCACGGCGAAGGCGATTCGGCGATGGAAGACGAAACAGTCTCCATAGTACATAAGCTGTTCTGGCAACTAGTATCCAGCAGATTGTGGCAGCCGAAATGGCAAGGGCGGTGAAGCAAAAGGCGACGAAACAAAGTGCGGCCGTTGGTACTGGCGGTACCAAGGGCAACAAGAAGGGCAAAAAATCAGGTGAGAGTGTTCCTCAGGCGGTAGTAGAGCATGCTTGTAGCGATAGGGCGGACTCCGCTTGCAGTTCGGGCTGTATAGGGTCAAGGGCAAGGGCAGGCGGCGACATTATTGACCCTTTCGATCCTGATAGCCGGGACTGTAATGCAGTCAGGTGGTTGAGCAAAATTGATCACTTGGGCGATATTCATGAATGGTCGAACTATGAGAGAGAGCGTATTTTATGTAGGCGAAATTGCAAGGCGCAGCAAGGAGCTGGTTTAATCGGCTCGATGTATATGACCTCTCATGGGAAGACTGGAAGGCGGCTCTTAGGAAGGCCTTTCCTAGAGTGCATGACTTTGCTCAGCTGCTCAAGGAGATGATGGCGGGGGTTAAATTGGACGGCGAAACCATGACCCATTATTATCATGACAAAATGGCGTTGATCGAAAGGTGTGGGCTTTCAGGCACACAGGCGCTTTCGTGTCTGATTGACGGTTTACCTCTCGATCTACAGGCGAATGCGAGGGCATTTGGCTGCTCTTCCCCTGGCGACTTGTATACTGGCTTTCTTTCCTCTTTTGACAGATATCGGCGTCCATCAACCGATATTGTGGAATTGGAGGGGCAAGGAAGTCCAGGATCATGCGCAGGCGAGGGCGACGAAGACTTTGCGGTCTTCTGAGGGGATTCTCAAATTGAGAGAGGCGTTTGGCGAATTTTGGGTATCCAAGGCATATTATTTCTGACCGCGGGCTGGCGTTTACAAGCAAGGCGTTTGCTGACTTTTTGGCAATGCGAGGTGTGAAACACGTGTTGACTGCAATTGCTACACCAAGGGCGAATGGTCAAGTTGAAAGGTGCATGCAAGTGAGTTTAACTGGCGAGGTGCAAATGGTGAATGCTCTGTTGGCGAAAGGCGAGAGCTATGGCGATTTAAGGTCCAAACTTCTTATTGAAATAGCAAAAGGCGAGTGAGAACCTGACAAAAGCGTAATATAAAGGTGATATTCGATAAAAGGCGTAAGGCTTCAACCACAGGCGAAACCCTGAGGGTAGGCGATTTGGTGTTATGGCGAATGCACAGATCGATAAGATCTGGTTGATTTACTGGCGAGTTAAATTAATGAGGGCATTAATTATTGCAGGATGGCCGAATGTAAGAAGCAAATTTCGGAGAGGCGACGTGCGACGATCAAATAGGCGAGGACGTGACAACCCTGGAAAATGAATGGCGCAGCAGTAGAATCGAATCAGTGTTATATAATACGGAGTATGTAGATAAATTAGAAATAAGGCGTAGATATAGTTATTGTACGATAGCAGAGTCGACTCATTGCGTTATGTAATTATGATAACTGTACTGGCGAATGTGTATTGGCGAAATAAAACGTGTTACTAAAAACTAATTGTTTACAATATTCTATTAATGTCTCATTTTCTGTTTACCTACCTAATTAGTAAATCTGAATCTGAAATCTGAACTTAAACGTATTTAAAAATAAAATTTAACTTAAATTTGTGTGGCTTAGCCTAGTTCGGCGGTCACCAGCAAATAGTGGGCCTTTGAAAATTGTCTTTCACAGGGCACCGAACTAGCAAGGGCACAACACTTTTGCTTCACTAATTTGCATAGATACGGAAAATTATATTATTTTCTTTTCCAATACGTCAACGGGTTTTCATTTCTTCCTACTACGCTAACTTCTAAAAATCGTTGAATTTCCATAATGGCACGACTAGATGGGGTGTTCTTTACTTTATTTTGTGATAATTTGTCCTCTAGGCAATCCCATTCTGCTAAACTGTTTGACGTATTCTTTTCTTGACTGTCATTTAAAATAAAATTTGGCCCGTATTTGTAGTTTCTTTTTCCAAATCCTTTTTAACCATGTCTGTAACTAAGTTTGTAACAAGTTTTCGGATAGACTCAACAGCATCATTATGAACAAAAGCAAAAGTTTTAAAATGCGGATCTAAGAACGTACATATAGCTAAAGTGTTGCTATATTCCACATTACCTCCTATTTGCCTTAAACCACTAGCCAGACATTCTGTTACTGCTTTAGCGCGCTCTAAAGGTCTCTTCGCCTTCAATTTATCACAAATATTGAGAAGCCCTCGTTGTAAAACAATATCCAAAAATGCCGAAATATAATTCTCCCCACTAATTGACTTTGTTGCTTGTTCAAAGTATGTAAGCACTTCGCAAAGCGCTTTTATTAAAACCCACTTATCAGCCTCTAGATGAAGCAAACAGTAGTCCAAAAGCCCCAAAAAAGACCGTACAGAATTTTCGAGCTCCAGGATTCTCTGTAACATATAGAATGTCGAATTCCATCTAGTAATGACGTCCTGAATCAGTTTCTTAGACGAATCATATACAAATTGTGTTGGAAAAGTTTTAAGCTTGGTGGCGGCAGAGGTGGTTCTGCGAAAATTTGAAACAATAGTTTTTATTTAATCTATAATGCATCCTGGACTATCAGCAACAACAAAATTTCCATCCGAATTCAACTTCAATCGCTTTTTTGATATTACTGGCATCATCAGACACAGTTAAAATTATTTTTTATCTACGCCTCATTCAATTACTATTTTCTTAAGTCTGGCAGCCAAATTAATGCTTGCCATTTAATGAAAGCCACTACTTTTATTAAATATTTTACAACTTAACAGGACCCGAATTCTTTTTAAAATTATTGTCGTCTGGAAAATTTAATTTTTGCAGCACGTCCAGTTGTTATACAGCAACTAACAATATTTTTAATTTCCTCTTTGGTTTCTGTGTTACACTTTTCATATTCAAAGGAGAGCAGAGAACTTGAAATTGTGTGCCTATTCTATTTGGTAATTTGTAAGAAGGATTTAAACTATTAACAAATTGTCTGATACCCCAGCCTTCCACAATGATCAACGGTTGATAATGGTGGATAAACAGATCGGTGTCAATTTTTTTCTTTTGAGTTTCATATAGCTCTCTTAATACATAAGCAAAAATGGTACCTTGACTATCTTGTATCTTATTTGATGTTGTTCTGGAAGAAGTAGAGCTGCAGCTTGCCACTGATAACGAAATTTTATCACTATTGTCTATAACAGTATTGCCTGGTTGAGTATCAGTTTCCTTATCACTTAGGATCAGGGATGCTTCTAGCACTAGCACTACTAGCAAAGGAATTTGAGTGTACAAGCTTATTTATAGCTATACAGTCTTCGTTATATCCTCAGAAACCTTAGTTTATAATGGATTTTAAATTTTTCATAAACTTATAAGTGTTTATCCTACAATTTTCTACTCTCGGATTCTGTGAAGTGTCCAGTTTTAAGTATATTGTTATTTTTATTTCGAGAGGCTCACAACTTCCTATGGCCAATAAAAATTTTAACTGTATCTTATGAAGTTATTTTTGAACTGTCTTTGCTTCTGTTTAGAAATGATTATTAAAAATTTACATTTTCAGAGGTATAGGACCAGTATTATTAGTAACGTTTATTTAATTTATAGTAGACTTGTCGAAAAACTGTTAAATAAACTGCCATATAGAATTGAAAGTAGTGATATTATGCTTGCCATATTTAAAAAAGATTTTAATTTTTTTTTTATTGAAAAATGATATTATGATAATGGAAATTCTTTTCCTTACTCAGAATCATTATTTTTAGTGTAATCTTTTTTTTTACTTTTATAAGATGTATGTAAGTGTGCACTGAGTTTTTACTTGCTGTTTTTATTCACGAACTCCATTCATTATGTGCCTTTTGCATAATAATATAATTTGGATTTTGAAATTTTTTGAAACGTCTGATTTCAAATTTGCGCTCTACCTGTAGAACATCATAATAGAGCACAATTTATTTTGCATATTCTTTTTTTTTTTCGGATATCTCTAAAAATTTAAACTCTAAAAATATCTTAAGGGCAATTTATTGAGCAAGAATTGCGCAAATTTATCTAAATTTAGCCCACTTCATAACTCTCACGATTTTCTAGTTATAGCGTCCTGTAAAGGAATGGTAACGGACTTGGTCTTTCCAGATATAGCTCCAGCTGTACAGTCTCCTGTTTCTATGAATTTAATAGTTCTAGAAGCTAATAATATTCTTGATAATACAACACTACATTATGATCTTAGAATTTCCAGTAAATACTACAGTACCTATAGATACAAGATAATGCATTTTATTCTACATGTATAATAATAAGATTAACAAAAAGAGTCTCCAACGATTTGGTGATTATTGTCCATTCCGCAGCTTGTTACACACAGTATATAAGTGAAAACATAAATCAAATACTATATTCTGGTCTAAAATTAAAGCTTATAGTTTGGTAATAATTCACAATTGGAGTCTCAATAAAGAGAATAAAATTTATTAGAAAAATTAAATAATCTATTAACGGAAAATTTAATATATCTATTAACCTATTGAAACTGATATAAAAAGTGTTTCAGTGACTATTGATGTATAAATAAATTAATTAATTGGGATTGTCGGAGTTCCTGCTTAACTTAAGTTTTTTACAACTTATTCGAAATGCAACTGAATTGTTCAAATTGCAAATCGGACTGTATTTTTAAACGGCGACCAAAAGGTGGCGAAAGTTTTGGTATGATAAATGTAAAAGTTCATTGTGCAAAAATTGCTCCGGTCTTGGATCTTCAGACTGTGACAGCTTAATGGTTGGCAACAGAAAATTGGTATTTCTCTGCAACCATTGCAAAACTCACATTTTTAAGCAACCATTAACAGACCATGAGGGGATGAAGGTGCAAATTGAATTTCAACTACTCACAATTCATTCAACTAATTCATCCGGGCATTATGCCCGGTTTCTGAAGTATTAGGTATATATTGTATAAAGTTATGAAGCCTATAATTACTACGGTTACAATTGTATTAACAATCGTTGTCATAGGAAATATTTGAAGAATATATCCAAACTTTGAGAAACTGGGCATAAATTACGCATATGCAGCCCTCAAAGATATTCTAATTCAACACGAACATCACCTTGAGGAGCTGACAGAAAAACTGAAATCACTGGATAATTTGAATAATCAGCTATTAACTGAAAATAAACCTTTTTCCACCGAGTTAAGTAATCAGATGCTACAGAATACTGAGCAGGATGATTTAGAGAAAATTCTACTCAGTACTGTAGTGATGACAACTCTGTTGAGAAGAAGTAATCAACTAGACAAATAACTACGTTGGGGTTTGGAACCTTCGGCAACATGCACTAAAACAGAGTTTTATCCACAATACCGAAACAGAATATTTGCACTCGACGCGCGTTTCGCTAACCATGTTAGCATCATCAGGAGATGATTAAAACTGAAATCCTGATGATGCTAACATGGTTAGCGAAACGCGCGTCGAGTGCAAATATTCTGTTTCGGTATTGTGGATAAAACTCTGTTTTAGTAGACAAATAACTAGTACGCAACCAAAAATTTTAATTCTTTGCGATGAGAATAGCCGGTTTCCATATAAGTACCTACACATTCATCCTTTAATACGAAAATTCAAAACTGAGATGATTGTCAAGCCTGGAGCCAGATTCCATAACATCGTTGAAAACTTGGATCAACTTACATCAGGATATGGTAACCAAGACTTTATTATCTGTGGTGGTTATAATGACTTTATGCTGAATAGGTCACCTCAAACTAAGTTAATTGTGAAGGCTATCAAACAAAGCACACACACAAATCTTGTTTTTACTTCCTGTCCAATTTTTCGTAGGACTGATGACAGAAGCGCCATTTCTATTTTTAATTTTAATTGTAAGTTTAAGTAATTTATTGGTAAGTTGGATAACTGTCTATGACATGTTTAAGCTACATTGACGTAAATGGAGATTTAGGTAACACAGAAATCCACTATAAGAAAACAAATGAAATTGGCAAACTGTGCCTTAATTTGAATTCTCAATCCATTAAAAAATAATAAAACGTTAATTTTTATAGATACAACTAACGCTATTTTACAACACTCTAGCGGATCGCTTGAGTCTGACAACCCTAGTTCCTCTGATGTAAATACTCATAGTCATGCACTTGATAACATTGGTATTTCTGTGAAAAACAATAGCGGTAACACAAATATGTAGATACTATCCCAACAAATGTAAATACCAAAATATGCCTATCCCCTAATCAAAATAATAATGTTGAAGCACAGCCTGATTCTTTTTTAGACGAAACCGTTCCTCCAATAGTTCTGGATTAACTAAAGGTTTTGATAGAGTTGAAGTAATTTTTTTTTTTATTAAACATACAATCCTTGAGGAATAAAATTAATGATTTATATATAGCTCTAGAAAACAATATGTTTCCAAATTTTGTTCTTTTAACGGAGCACTAGCTAGTAGATGAGGAACCATTTGTTACTGATAACTACTCTCTTGTAACCAAATATTGTAGAAGCTCCAATGCCTGTGGTGGCACCGCAATTTTAATAAATACGGATTTTTTAAATTGTTTAATAACCTTTTTGTTGAAGTGTCTTGAATTTTCATTAGTTTATAATAAGACAAATAATTTGTATATTCTTTGTATTTACAGACCACCTTACTATTCAAATCTAAACCAGTTTTTTGAAAATTTAGAGGTACTTCTCTTATCACTACCGCATAATTCTAACTTAATATTAGGTGGAGATTTAAATATAAATTATGATGATAATAGATCTGAGGCAACGTTAAAGCTTCACGGTTTGCCTTTATCATTCAACCTTGAAATGAAAGTAAATGTTTCTACAAGAACAACAGCATCTTCTGAAACAAAAATCGACTATTTATGTTACAGCTTAACAGAAAATAATGTTTTTATAAACTGTGAAGTTGTTCCCGTTGACTTCTCAGATCATGAAGCAGTTTCGGGTACGTATGTGGTGAATTTTAAAGCAAAAAAGTCTAGACGTAAATTTGTCAGATTATTTAGTTCTAAGGATTATTGTAAGTTTAAAAGTGTTTGTGAAAGGATAGATTGGACATGTGTTCTACAGTCTAATAGGCCTTTTAACAAGTTGAACATTTTAATGAGAGCTTCCCTGTGCAGAGTATTAGACAGAAGAAAAGAAAAAACTGGCTAACTTTGGGTATAAAAGATTCTACTAGTATTTTGGATGGCGCACAGTTTGGATTTCAGGCATTTAAAAGTACGCAAGATGCTATTTATAATTTATTAAACCAAATATATCTTAATACTAATGAGATGGCTTGAACTAAACGTTTATGGCTTTAGAGGGATCACAAATCATTGGTTTGCATCATATCTTACGGAGAGAAATCAATTTGTAAGAGTCGGATCAAGCATTTCCTCAAATAGTATTATTACAAGTCAAGTCCCACAAGGTTCTGTGTTGGGTCAACTTTTATTTCTCCTATATTTAAATGATATTACCAGGTTACCAATTGAGGGCAGATTTACGTTATTCGCAGATGACAGCGCCATTTTGTGGAGCGGTGTGGATACTGATGCCGTAAAGAAAACGGTATCTGCAGATTTAAAAATAGTAAAAGACTGGTGTGACTCAAATCTTTTAATTTTCATCTCAAAGAAAACTAACATTATTACATTTAAATTTTCGTATGATGATCTGGTTCTCGATTCAGTAAATATTGACAATAAATTAAACCCTAAATTTCTAGGAATCGATGTTGACAGGCTATTAAAATTCAATGGTCATGTGGTCCAACTTAACAATAAATTATCAAGTGGTTGCTATGTTGTAAGAATTGTGGTAGGGGAACTTGGATTTAATACGGGAAAGATGGTATACTATTCCATGATAGAGTCACATATTAGGTATGGGATTGCCTTTTGGGGAAATTGTGCCGCTTATTGATAACAATCAGTTTTTATTCTGCAAAGACGGCAATAAGGTATCTGTGTGATTTAAACTAATTAGAACACTGTAGGCCGTGATTTATTCAGCATAAAATTAAGACAATTTACTGCATTTTCATCCTAGAAACGGCATGTCTAATGGATAAAAACTTCCATAAGGATATTTTTGAAAAAAGCATCAGTGGAACTACCTGGCAAATCCCAACTATTCCACTTCCAATTCCTAAAACAAGCCTAACAAAAAACTCTCCCATTTTTAGAAGTAAGCAAATTTCTAATCACTTACGTGACAAATTAGGAAAATTGACTGATTTAAAAAAAAATCAGGAATAGGGTTAAATGCTTTCTACAGGGAAGAGCTTATTATGATTTGGAGTAGTGATGGGCTTATTCGAATGAAAATTAACCTGTTATCCGCTTAATAAAATAACCTGTATTATTCGGTTTTCATTCCACAAGTATTCGAATGAAAAATAATCTGAACCTGATTCGATGTTTTAGCTCGAATAAAAGATGAGTTTTAAAATTTCAAATGTACCGGTAGGATGTGGAATTGTGGAATGTGGAAACCGAACTTTGAGGGTTGAAAACTAGCGAATATTGAGTTAAGATTACATAATTTACTTTTATTGCGTACCTAACATAAAAAAATTACCAATTTTCGGCTCCTGAACGCCTAAAAAGTGCAGCAATTTGTTGACATCTTCAAAGAACCAAAATAAAAGGCGGTCGCTTTTGATCCGGCCGACCGATATTTTTTGTTGCGATTAGCAAGCAGCCCCACATAATTCTTATTTCTTTCATACACTTTTTCGTAATGAATACGGCCTGCTTTCCAATACATAACACCAATTATCACCTAATGTTTGTTTAGTTTTTAGGTTATATATTGGAATTTAAAATGTAGGAGCAATAGTGCAATACATAAATTGTAATATAACTATAAAAATATAATAGGTACTATTCATTATTAATATTATTATAGTACTATAAATACATCGCCAGAGAGAAATACTTTTGTGCAAAGTAGATTTTTATAATTATGTTCATTAGGTACATGTAATCAACACATCCAAGAATCATATTTTGGAGTTTAAGTATTTTTGATTGAAAAGCGTAAAATGCTGTTTATTATATTTTGTTCAATAATATTGCGTAATCATCAAATATTTACTCGTATTCTATTGTTATTTACTTATTTATTAAGCTATACTAAATAAGACAATTACAGCAGTTACGAGTTACGAATACGATGCCGATGCCGCTCAACCTCCTTCCTAATCGGCTGCGATCGCTAACCTGAATTTATTCGAAAGAATATTCAAATAAATCATTCGGTTATTAATATTATTTGAATGCAAATAATTCGGTTTCTGCCCATCACTAATTTGGAGGAATATTTCAGGGATAAGTTGTTATAACTGCCTAATCTTATGTTAACTGTATTTTATGTGATATTTTATTATGTGCGTTTAGTGGTCTCTCTTTTAATGTGTTAAACTGTTACTCCTTTATTATTTACTATTTTTCCTACTACTACTTTAATACTTACCATACAAGTTTTACCTGTGATTCTATTTTGTTGCTTTTATGCTTTGTCAATGAAATTTATTCTGACAATAAAGTATATTTCTATTCTATTCTATTCTATTCTAAACTAGCACATGTTCTATATGAGCGTGATACAATAGTAAAAAATATACATTTCGGTAGTAATCTGTTATTAGCACTAATTAAACGAAAAGCTGTTCGCTTTCCAAATAGCGGCCAATCCAATTCATATTTAATTAACGTGGATTTGCCTGCAGATTACTGGTTGCACATTGATGGTATTTTGGAGAAAAAGGTCGATTTATACTTGATTTACTCTGATTATTGTAACTGAATTTTAATGACTACAGGGAGTAGCCAGCGGTATCCGGGTTACATTTGATATTGGAAAATAATTCTCTATTATTGGATATATAGTATAATATCCGGATTTCGTTGTAATTACAGAATATTGTGAACTACTAAACACATTAAAACTACTAATTAATTATTACCATGTCCTAAGTTTGAACTTGGGAAATATTATGCAAATATTCAAGATAAATTATAAACAATGCGAGCGAACAGCTCAGGCAATTTAAGCAACCTTAAACTTACAATAGTCAGCAGGTTTTATGATATCAATAGTCAAGCGGACCATCCGTCCGACAGGCTTTTGTCACTCATCTATTCCGCTCTAATCTTGCTGCAGTCCACAGGGACGTGGCTCACACCCAAATCAAGAGGTGCAGCTCACAGGAGCGTACTTCTTGGGGGATACCCGCCTAAAGCACTAATATCGAATCTACTATAGATCTGTAGAAATTCTAAGTCCAGTGATTTTTAAAGTTAAGTAGTTGCAGTGCCTTAAAGTGCTGAGTGAAATTAAGATAAACTAAGAACACTTTAATAATTATTTAATGAAATTATCAAACCTAACTATAAATTAAAACACAACACCGCTCTTAAAGAACTTTATTATAATACTATAAAGACCTATAAAGAATTCAGACTATACCTCAATCGAGAAGTTATGCGTGTTTTATTAATGTTCGAATATGGTGTAAACTCATTAAGTCTTTGGCCAATGGACATTGTTGTTGTCTCACCTGACGTAGAGCGTTCCCTAATCTGAGCTACATAACCTGCACACTATGCAAGGAGTGCGTCACGGATAACTAATTGTGACAATATATCAGCTGTTATTAGAGAAGGCCCGAAAAGATCTTTATGGCCCACTTATACTGCTTACAATTTCAGCACTGCTAATGAAAGCCTGGTTAGTCCTTATAACTTTTTTGGAAAAACTGAAGTCAATATTCAAGTTTTGGAGCAACCAATAATAAAATTTTAAAACCCTGCATCCCCAGGTTGCGAATTATGAACTAATTTAAATTATTATGCTAAGTTCAAGTTAGATTAGAACCTTCGGCAAAATGCACTACAACATACTTTTATCTACAAAACCGAAACATAATTTTTGCACTTGATGCGTCTGGCACTAACCATATTAACATCATAAAGGAATGATCAAAATAGTTTTTAATAATATCGTTAATCCTACCCCAGGGGGCAGTAAAACCTTTCCAAATTAGTATTGCAGTTTAAAAAAAAAGCGTGTGCACTATGCGCGCATATCTGGAGTGAAACTTCTTAATCTTAAACGTCCTATACATATCGTAACGGATTTGGTTAAAAAGTAGTTTTTTTAAATATACCACAAAATTAACAAAAAGGGAATGTCTAAATGAAAAAATAGTTATTTTTGTTAGAAGTACCTAAAATGGAGTTTTTCAAAACGAATCATTGCTGTTTCCGGACGAGGCATTAGCCGACTCCGGAATAGCAGATGAGTCCTGAAAAACTTCATTTAGGTACGTGTGACAAACACTATTTTTTGTCATACGCTCCCAAAATTTAATTTTTATTTATATGCTTTTTGCAATTCTTCAGAACGCCTAAATTTGCAAATTTACCGTAATTTTTGAAATCATAATGTACGACAAAGTTAGCTTAGAATTTGATATCGTAGCAACTATTTGACAATTTTGTCATGTCATTCGAAATTTTTAACATTTAGACATATTCAGGAATTTTGGAATAGTCCGTAAAGGGTGCC
>MU183175.1:45709-56688 GCA_016904865.1 Pissodes strobi
ATACATATATACTTTGGAACGAGCTAAATTAAACTTATTAGTTTATGGCTGTTACATCAACTTAATATGTATTGTAGTAAAATGATACTTGTGATTCTCTTTTTAAGGATATCAAAAAATATGTCCAAAAATCGTAAGGAGGTTTTAAATATCTCTGCTTAGAATCATAAATATTTCAGCAGTTCACCTCCAGACAGCTTTTACCTCTCAACCTGGAATCGAGATTAGGCTACTGCCGATTGCCGATTCATTTTTGAACTAAGAGCATATGATGGAATTTTTATTTTTTTTACATTTAGGTGTATTACAAACATAATGAACATGATTTTTTTATGGTAGTGGCACACACACTAAAGGGAGATCCTATGGCGCTCGAAGAGTGGTGTGTGTGCTACTGACGAAAATTTGCATATAATCAAGGTTATAATTATATGAATTTAAAATAATCGTATGGACAGGAATTATTGACAGATTTACTTAACGATCCTGTCATCTTACTACTTGGTTTAAACGGCTTAAATTACCTGGAAAACTTTGAAAATTTGAAAATTTTATTGGACGATCTTTCATTGAGTACTAGACGAAATAGGTGGTTCATGCACGACGGTGCACCCACACACTTCACATTAAATGTTAAAGAAATCATTTAAATGAGAATTTTGCAATCACAGAGGGAATGATGCGTCTGTAAATTGGCGACCCCTCTAATTGGATTTAATTTTTTATGTGGAGCTTTTAAAGATATAATATATTGTAGACTTATTCCTATAAATGCCGAAGAAATATTGTGGGTACGATTACAAAATTCACTAAGCATTCTCTGGAAGAGTGCAGTTCGACGTTCTCCGTGAAATTAATCCTTGTGTACTTGAAAACGGAGGTTGTCCTAAACATTTACTTAGAGTTTTATCGAACAATTTATAATATAAACATGTTGTATTGACCTGTGTGTATTATTTGTTGCCAGTTCATTCTTAGCATTGTCAGCTCGTTATTTTTGTCTTCTTGTTGGACCTTAAACAAGCTCCAAGTTTCCGGAACCACACCTAAACCTGCATAAAGCATGGAGAGAAGCTACGTGAGTTTCAGTACGCAATAAGACATATCGATGATCTCAGCAACGGCTGACCGAAGCGGCGCGGCGGCGACGCCTACTAGGTATACCTTTTTTGGGCAAATGATGCCAGAGAATATGAATTTTTATATAATCATTCAATATACCGAGGAAAAAAGTGTTATGTTGAAGTAGACTAAGTGCTGCGTGTGGCGTCCTCTACATTGACATCCTGTATGTCGGAAACTACCAACTTTTGAACTAAGATAAATTGGGCTAGATCCTCATCTTTTTGCCTCAGAAATATTTGCTAGCGTTTTATTCAGACCTTTTAGAGACTGCTGAAATGGTAGAAATTGGCACGATTGCTAGAAGTGCCTAAAAGGTAAATTTACTGTCAAAATTTTGGTATCACGTTAACTTATAAGTGATATCCAGACTACCTTAGATCTCAGATCATACCGTTGACGACTATCTTTATAATTATGTTGCATATTTCGCAAGTTTGCCCTTAAATAAACCATCCAAAAGTATATCTGTCGATATATCCAACCGATCCTGGCCGAGAGTTTGCTAATCAACGATTGTGTGGTGTTCATAGTTTTTTATGTATGTTTGATATGTGTCAAAATCTATTTATAGTATGCTGGTCAATTATTACTTTGGCATAAACGTGTTTTGCCCAGGAGGCAGGCATCTTTAATGTTCTGGTGATACTTATCACTTCATATTCAACCTGAAGCCAATAGATGTCAAGTTTGTTTTTTAATATCTCAAGTCTTTCTATCCATCTCTACTACATATAAGACACATGAATTAGCTAGATGGTATTGAAACTTGGCCCATTTCAGAAAATTAGACAACAATGCAAACTGAATAATGGGTCAGTCAGCAACGTATAAAACTGATATTTTCATTTGATCAAAACCTTCGACTAAAATATTTGCATTAAATAAAGTTTTAATTTGAATGTCAGTACTTAAGCATTCCTAATTTTCTGCTCCTGAATATTAACGAGAATCATAAATTTGCCAGACGTGATTAAGATGGACGTGTTCGATGCATTGACTGAAAAAACGTTCCTTTAGTCTTCTTTATGAGCTAACGCAGGATTTTCTTGCATAAGCTCTACTGTATCTGACGTTTTATAATATATATGTTGCATACGCTCTGACCTGATGAGATGGAGGGAAGAGATAGGCGTTAGGCTCAATTCACACAGAACGGATGTCAGGCGAGGACGTGGCAAGGACGGGGCACGAACTTATGCCTCTTCCGCGTCTCTTTTATGTAATTAAATGGTCCAATGTAGACAGCCGGCCGTCCGCGCCACGTCGCCTCTGTCTACATTGAAACATTTAATTACATAGAAAAGACGCTGAAGAGGCATAAGTCCGTGCCCCGTCCTTGCTACATCCTCGCCTGACGTCCGTTCTGTGTGAATTGCGCCTTATGGAGCCCGATAAAGTCCATATCTATTTGTTTGTTAAAAACAGACTAGTTTGATAATTATTATTTAACTTAAATAAAAATATATCATGAGCATATAAGAAACTATATGAAAAAATGTATTGAACATATAATAATAATTTCAACCTTTAAATACAGGGCGGCAAAAGTTCAAGGATACCGGCACTTACGTCGGTACTTACGTGGCTCTCGAATACCGATGGCGACGCCGACGGCGCGGTGGCCCACGCACTTACATGGGCGCGGAGTCGTCTGAAAATCTTTAAATAAGTAGATTATTGTATTTCATCTTTAAATAAACTTATTCGTTTTATATAGCTATCAGTGTTAATTTTAGGTATACACAAAGTGTTTTTAATTTATTCAATGATTCACATCTTTTAGTATTAGTATTTAATTAGAAAACGCCCTATATAATTATTATCTTCGGGTATACTGCACAATAAAATTTTTGTAGTAGGTCTCACTTAAAATTATACTGCCTACATACCAAAGAAGAGTTGAGGGTGCTTCAGGAACTATGCCATAGGATTTGGATGACTGATTTGTGGCCGGATTATTGGAGAACATCAATGTGTTCGCCTTTATAAGAAAGACACTACCAGCAACTGTGATAACTATAGATTAGTTGCCTTGATGCAAATTCTGAATGTTAGGCAGATTCTTTTTTTTTTATGACAGTGGCACACACACTAACGGGGGATCCTATGGCACTCGACGAGCGGTGTGTGCGCGAACATGTTGATTGACACGGTTTTTGAATGATTGCAGGTTATAATTAGGGGTAAAAAGATGCCCTGGGAGTGAGTTCGACAGTAATTCAGTGCGCCAGACAAAGGAATACCTGTAAAGCGACGTTCTAGGTGTTTCAAGTTGTACAACGAACGGGTGCGCTCTTGCCCTCTGCCGCGACTGTCTGATAGGCGTTGCTGGGGGTGGAATGATGCGGGTCAAATCCTGGGAACATCTGCCGTGAAAATATCCGTAAAACAGGGATATCTCGGCCACATGTTTGCGATGTTCCAGACTATCGAAACCCCGGGTCAACTCCAGGTCGCCCACGAGACGCACATCTCTCTTCAGAATGGAATCCAGCAGGTTTAGGGTGTGCTTTGGTGCGGCAACCCAGATTTGTGGGCACTATTCTAAGCACAGTCTTATTTGCGCTTTGTAGAGCAAGAGCTGATTTTGCGATGTTTCCAACGTTGTCATGCCAGGACAGATTGCTGTTGACCGAGACACCCAGTAGTCCGATTGACGAAGATGAAGGAATGGTCGATCCTGACGTAATGATATTAGGGCCCGCTGTATTGGCTTTCTTGGTAAACGTGGCTGCTTGAGTTTTTCTGCATTAAACTGGACAAAATTCCTGTCGTCCCAGGTTCGAATCTTCTCTAGATCTTAATTAATTGTTGTATTTTGCTCCTGTCTGCGGTGACAAGTCTCAGTCGCTGGTAAAGGTTTTTCTGATCTAAATTGGAAGACAAGTTAGTGTACTGTCATCTGCAAAGCTGTAAACAGGATTATTGGTTTCGGTCAGCAGATCATTAATATAGATGAGGAATTGAGTTGGTGAAAATATTGCGCCCTGAGTCACTCCCGCATTAATGGTGAATGTCAACTGCAACTTGGAAAGATCATTTCTTAAGGAAACTGGCAAGGCATCTGCAGAGAGACGCTGGCAGTCCGAAGGACGGCAGTTTGTTGAGCAATCCGTCATGCCAAATTCTCAGATCATTGAAAACTCAAGGGAATACATACATATTTATGCTTTATCGATTACTTAAAACGTGAAATGGGAATAGCTTTGGATTGTTCTGCTGCCAATGGGCATTCCAAATCCCCTCGTGTACCTCATACGACGTTTATATGATATAAGCTCTGGATGTGTAAGAGTTGATAAGTGCCTTTCCGAGGAATGTGTCACATGATAAGGGGTGAGATGCTCCTTTTTAATATCTACAACTAATTTATTATGAGACAGGCACTATAGGAATGGCATGGTGGTGTAAATATTGGTGGCAGAAAAGTAACTTGAGACACTGATGATACGACGCGACGCTGATTGCTGCCTCTCCCGCAGAGATCCTTAATCTCCTGAAGAGAAGACTCGGTATGATCTGAACATAAATTACAAAAAAACCAAATTTATGATCATTGATAGGGAACATAATAACTTTTCCGAATTAGAGACTATTGGTCATTTGTGAAGTTGTCGGTAGTGTTGTCTATCTGGGAGCCTTGATGGAAAATGCTGTGACGACGAGATTAGACGTTGCACTCAGCATGTTAGATCAGCAATAACACAATTAAAGAAACTATGGCGAGACAACAACACTAAGTAAACAAAAAATAATCTGGTTAGCACCTTGGTCTTCTCAATTGTTTTATATGTCTCTGAGACATGGATCATCAGAGAAACAGTTCGTCGCCGGATCACTGTATTTGAGATGTTCTATATTGTCTACTCCCGAATATAATATTTTGCAGTAATTCTTCTAAATCATTTACTGCCAGCACACCAAGGATTAGCAGATTCTCAGGAAACGCTCGATAGAGACAGTATAGAATATCATTCGTACAAGAAATATGTATATAAGATATATACGCTATGAGAAAGATTAGGATTCCTTTATATCTAGATGTGACTGAAGCTAGAAGTACACTGAAACATCTTAATCAAGGTAAATATATCATAAATGTTCAGGTCTACTGGGAGCACTCAGTAATTATGTAGAGGCAAGATGAATTTATTCTGATATAGTTTCAAATCGACATTTACCAGACCGAAAAAGTGTTCAAAGGGTAGATCCTTGTTTAGGAGAATCAAGTAAAGAGTGAAATCAAATTTTAAGAAATGCTAAAAGTAGCTAACTTTGATGCTAATCCATTTTATGAAGTGTTTGCCGTTTCGTGCTGGAGAAGAGCCTACAAGCATTGCAAAGAAAGCTATGGGTCCAAGTTGATGCGACAAAGTGGGTTGTTCTTGACACCCTTCGAGGAGAACTGATACATCCTTATTACGGCATGGGAACATTTAAAGGGGCTTGTATATTCGACGTCAGTTCACACTAAAGAAAACCTGATAGTGGATAACACCATTTGCAGCGAAATTCGACAAAATTCTGGAATGTTTTTTAAAGTACAACGAGAAAACATCCGTCGGACAAGGAAATGTATACAAGTAAAGGCCCATGTCGAAAATCTGCTCTAACAAACAAGAAGAAGCAAACCTTCCACATTTTTAACATTCTTAAGTTTAGGTGATTTCCGAAGTCTTAAAAAGGTTCAATCTTAAGTACTTTATATTATTTACGTGTTTCTCTTAAGCTATGACCAACCCTTTTTGGGCATATCTCAAAATAAATTCTTCTTAAGTAACACATCTTCTGTAATATGGTTTTTAAGTCTTTATGGCATACATAAAATATTAAAATTTTATTAAAATATACAAAACGATTTAAAAGTTAGAGCCAAGAAGGTAAATTGCTGGGAAGGGGACCCTTAAGCTCTGTATCTTCGTTAAGGTGCAATTGAGGATATTTTTCTTTTACAAATTAGGGTTTTCTTGACCGTTCCTATACGCTCCCGAGAGTATGACATATACTTACTCGACTCTCTGTATAACTCGTAAACCCTCCTTGGTTAAAAAACATAATTGGAGAAAAAGTTAACTGCTAGTTCACAAGAATTTTAAAGTAATGCTGGTCATGTTCTAACGAATGTTATAAATACCAACCTTATAAGATAATATATTATTATGTTCGATTTACCATATTAAAACAAAGCGACAGACATGATGAATTTTCTCAAAACGAATATATCGACGACCTTTACCTTTTTAAAAACTTTCATTCAGCGGCAACGGACATTTACAGCGAACTGTGTAGTAAACAAGCAAAAATCACTTAAGTTTCAGTTCAGCTAGTAAATTGTGGTCATATCGCCCTTGGGAAATCAAGAGAAACTTAGCGCAACCCATTCTAGCTCAAACTCTAAACCGTACCCCTTTCTTTTAAAACTACGGCCCTATACTTATATGAGAAAAGTCGTAGTAGCGAAGACGGTGGATGAATGTTATAAATTATAAAGTTTGATCAATGACTTCTACATGAAAAGTTGGCTGAAATAATTTATATTATTTTTTAATTAGATATCGTAGCACTAAATATTACCCTCGCTTCCAAATAATCCGGAAAAATATTCAACATGGCTTCTCTCGCTGCTGATGCTAGTTATAACCACTTCTAGAGTTAACAGCTTAAAGATCCCTTTAAGTCCCTGTTAATGATTAGGATCATCAGTCAATCCGGAATTGTCTTGACGGATATTTTTTAATTCAAACATGGTTCAGATCTAAAAATATTTTGTTCTCCAACGTTTATGAAATTCGATCTTACTGTATGTGTATGAAGCTAGTGGTTCTTTGATCTAAAATTTTTTCGTAATGCAGTAATTTTTTAATTCTTTTAAGGTGTGTTAGAATTATATTAAAATACAGAGGCAAGAGCCAACCAAAGCACGTCCTAAATCACCTAGTTAACCCTATTGCTAAAAATGCTAGGCGAATATACCGCTAGTCTCGAACATGTTTTTAGTAGAGTATTTTTGCTAAAAAACATTATATTCAACATAATATAGAATTAATATCTAAAAAGTGATTGGATAAATGAAGATATATTATGAGAATGTGTTACATAAAAAAAGATTTTCAACACCTTCTGTCAACAAGTAAGTTGGTTACTGCCTCCTGCAAATATTCTAATTTTGGCTTGAGCAGGTGCTTTGAAATTTGATCAGCAGATTGCATGGTAGTCGTATTTTTTTTAATTTGACTCTTCACTAAAACAAAATCACTGATGCTAAAATTATTATTGACAATCTATAAACTCTATAGTTCTGAGCCAGTCTAATAAGAGATCATTATGACCCTTTAGCGCTGGAACTAATAATAATCGCCGTTCAATAATTTCCTAATAATGGCTATTTAGCCATACTCTCTATAGTGTTACTACTTCTCTATAATATATGTTTATATCTTTTTTTTACGTTTCCACCTGGCGACATGCATATTTATTGCAAATTTGGCGATTAGGTAAATGACTATTCAAATTAATATATTACAAAAACTGTAGCGTTGTACTAAAACGGAGTTTTATCCACAATACCGAAACAAAATTATTGCACTCGACGCGCGTTTCGCTAACCATTTTAGCATCATCAGGAGATGATTAAAACTAAATTTAAAATTCTACCTAACTCGCTTTTATACTAAATGTTTGCTTAATCAAGCGAAGCCAATGGGACCAATCCTGGAATCCCACTAGTCACGCTCGATCAATTAACACAATAGACTATACGGAGTAGGCCCTCTATCTCTATTTAAACTATTCTTAGATTTAATAATTCCCCTACTTTCATATGCGTCTAATAATCTCCTATCAGTCATATTATGAATTAATCTTAAATTTTTAGTTGTTATTCTATGATTATTATCTAAAGCATGCTCGGCAACACTTGATTTTTCTGTTCTACCATACTTTAAATGAGCTATGTATTCCTTGAATCTCGTTTGTATAGATCTTCTAGTTTGCCCAACATACTTTTGGTTGCAATCCATGCATCCAATTTCATATATTCCACTTCTTTCTAATATTTCAATATTTCTAATATTTCAGTTTTGTCCTTTGGTAAATATACTAATTAATAGGCATTTGTTTAGAAAGACCATTCGTGATTCCACTTCATTCGTAACTCAGGATGAAAATACAAAATACGTCTCGATACCATATAATCCTCAGTATACTAGAGGACTCTGAAAAATCTTTAAGGAAGTAGGTATAAAATTAGTTTACCAAACTCAGTTCAACATTACAAAATTATTAGGGGGCCCAAAGGACAAAATTGAAATATTAGAAAGAAGTGGAATATATGAAATTGGATGCATGGATTGTAACCAAAAGTATGTTGGGCAAACTAGAAGATCTATACAAACGAGATTCAAGGAACAAATAGCTCATTGAAAGTATGGTAGAACAGAAAAATCAAGTGTTGCCGAGCATGCTTATGATAATAATCATAGAATAACAATTAAAAATTTTAAACTAATTCATAATATAACTGATAGAAGATTATTATACACATATGAAAGTATGGAAATTATTAAATGTAAGAATAGTTTAAATAGAGATAGAGGGCCTATTCCGTACAGTCCATTGTACTGGTTGATCGAGCGTGACTAGTGGGATTCCAGGATTGGTCCCTTTGGTTCCGCTTTATTAAGCAAACATGTAGTATAAAAGCGAGTAAGGTAGAGTATTAAATTTAGTTTTAATCATCTCCTGATGATGCTAACATGGTTAGCGAATCGCGCTTCGAGTGCAATAATTTTGTTTCGGTATTGTGGATAAAACTCCGATTTAGTGCATGTTGCCGAAGGTTCCAAACCCCAACATATTGTAGAGTTGTAAACGCTACCAGACCCAGAAATCACTGGTATATTTATGTGGTTGATGTTGTCTTTAGCTTATAATAGAATTTAACATACGTATTTTGAACTTAGAATTTACATCTTAAAATTTAATAAAACACCTTGGAATGTCTGGGAACGAACTCAACCGGTACCGCCGGCTATAGCTCCCTAGTGTTCTGGGATGCTCTCTCATTTTCCAACATTCTCTTGACGGAAATCTGAGATTTCCTTTGGCAATTAACGTGGAGTTGTGAATGTGGTCTTTGATGACGAGTGGTTCCGTTCCTGCCGATGAACGTATAAGTAGAGAAAAGACACCTTCTCGAAGTCGAGATATTATCGATCAGGTCCAGTATTCTTAAAAATGTATCACGAGATATATTGTCAAGCACCCCTTCACAAATATTTTCACGTATTATCGGCAATATCATCTCGTAAAAGTATTTTATGTAAAGTGAGGTTATCATTTTCCAAAGGTATATTATATCCTTGTGTTTCTGCATTAAGTTAAAAATTAAATTATTTATAATTTAATTAGGGGCTTTTGTCGCCCGGTCTTTCACTAGCCTAGAGAGTTTCTCGAGGTTAATTCCTGCCAGTTTGAGACCCGTTTTGTCGAAGTGATGTTGACCCACATGGCGTGACGTGGCGCTTCACATTGCGCAGTAAAACACTAATTGGGGCCAGCGGCCAGTTAAGTAGCAGTATGAGTGAGGGAATAGCCATCAACCACTGCCAGTGAATTCCACTTCCATATGGCCTTCATATGAAAATGACATACAAGTAGGCCGCAGAGTTACTTACCTTTCTTACTTACCTTCACTTTATCGAAACTACCGTTCAATGCCTTTTTATTCGTTATTATCTTTTATCGTATCTGTTACCTTTTTTACCGTTATATGATTAATGAATACCAAATTGCTTCAGTTAGGTTTGAGACCTGTTAAATTTTACATTGTTCCCGTTTTAACTGAGAATATACTTAATATTTAAACAAATAGTTTAATTATGATCTTTGATGTTTTGGTATGCTGAAGTCAAGGTTAAATTGAGCTTATACAATAATTTATTCTCAGGTTTCTCAATACTCTTAGACAGGTTATTTTTCTAAATTTTACTACCCTAATTTCCAGGCTTAAAAATTGTTGATACATTCTTTTTGGAAAATATAGTAGCGCCTCCGCCCAACTGTCTATACTCTGCGATCCATACCGGATACAGGATTCATATCGCAGTCTGGTTTAGAGCACCGCTAAACGCATATGGACCGCATAACGCATAACCGCTGAACGCATATGGACCGGCCATTAGGCAATAAACTAATCACGTCACAAGACTTACAAGATGTTCAAGGTATCCCAAATAAGACTATATATGCCTTAGAGCTCTTGTTAGTATCAAAACTCTAAATGGCGAAAAGTCTAAACTCGACTAGTTCACTCAATATGAAAAACATCATCATTTCCAATATGTCTCCTTATACGGTTTTGGGTGCAGATTCTCGTCAAGTAATCGGATTTTTTTAAGAAAAGTATTTCTTCCTACCAATGTAATTTATATATAAGGAAAGATACTTCGCTCTCGTAAACAATATTTCTACCAGGGTAGTGTAAGCGGAAATTAATCTACAGTTTCATCGTTGTATCTTTTTCTATCCCCCAACAAGAATTTTAAATTATATTTTTAAATAAATTATGTTTTATTTAAGATTTGCTTTTGTTGTAGACCTGTCATATCATATAATTCTTTGTGAACGGAGCGGCCTCCAATTTTGCTTGCTATTCAAAAATTTTAACTGAAATGTTTACATTATGTTTTATTCCTAGATTTCTTGACTATGGGAGACGTGCCGCCACCGCCACCCTGGTATCCCGTTGGCTGATAGCTGCTCTTATGTATCTGGATCCTATTGTGCCCTGGAGGAATGGTGAATTTTTGTATGTATATTATGAATCCAAGATATATTGCAATTACCATTTGTAT
>MU183175.1:57088-105925 GCA_016904865.1 Pissodes strobi
AACGTGGTCTTTCCTTTATTTGTATCCCATTATAGTTGTTATATCGAACCTAGTATATTCCTTATTTTACCTAATTGCCCCCTACATTTACATTTGAAGTTACTCTAGCTCAATGATTTCTATATTTTATTGTGTTTTTCTCAACAAGATACTCATAGTCATTTGGGCCCATGTATTTGAAAAGAGTCTCTCATATATTTCCTATTTCTCCTTATACGTTCTGTCTATACTTTCAACTTGAAGCCTACTTAATTACTTTGTTTCATTGACTATGTATTTGTGCTATGATTTTGTCTATTATATCAACTAGGTACTTATCATTACCATTTGGGTTTAAAACTGTAACTATAATCTGGTTTCATATTTCCATCTCTCATATTTCTGTACATATTTTATTCAAAGTTTCACTTATTTTTTTATTTTCTTGTTTTTCCTTTAATTTTCCCCTCTCTTTCATTATTTGAGATGCCATTAACACATGAATTTATAAAATATAACCCTGATTATAGTTTTGAACTTAACACTGTAGCACCTTGTTTGACCTAGAATCGCTAGTAATCTTTCTTCACCATCATTTATGTTTATAGTGGCGCTACCCTCTTATGCCTTTTGCATAATTAACTGAAAAATGTGTTTTTTTATTATTGTCTTCCGTAATACTACCAACCCTCATTATATGAAAAAATGAGATAATTATTTGGTATTCTGGTCAATAATTTATACTTCTTTATTCTGCAAAAACCTTCCAACCCAATGTCGACTCTAGAACTTGAAAATTTCCATGCGTAAAAATTAGTGAATAAAAATAAGTACTCTTCAGTTTAGCTTAAACCTTCTAACCCACGTGGTTAAGTCACTAGATTATAGAATTTAAATTTCGCGGTCTGCATTAGCCATCCAAGTGGCATGGTAGCTATGCAAAACGGGAACATTTTAAATCAGTATTCGTTGACCTGTATGGCTAAATATCTATTTTTATCGTACCAAAAATTATTGATAAGTGAGTGAGTAATAAGCATGTTTCACGTGCGAACATTAAGAATAATGTCCATTTATGGGATTACTTGGAAGTATATTAAAAATCGAAAGTACATAACAAACATTTTTAAACTAGATTTACCTACGATAATTTTGTATATCTTACAATAGTTTCTGGGATATTATTCATATAAAATTTAATTTAGTCTAATTCTTAGGGTAGAGATGCAAATAGTTAAATATAATTCTTAAAAAAGATACATTGTAGGTTACCTATAGATATATTGTGGGTTGGTAGGTTCTTGCAGTTTGACAAATAAGGCAAATATTACAAATTCTTATGTATCAGAATAGTAATAAATATAAATAATTTATTATTTAACTCATTTTGTATATTTTATAATAGTTTCTGGGATATTATTCAATTAAAATTTAATTTAGTCTGATCCTTAGAGTAGAGAATGTAGAGATGCAACTAGTTAAATTCTTACAAAAGATACATTGTGGGTTCGATTGTGGGTTACCTATAGATATATTGTTGGTTGGTAGGTTTTTGCAAATATTACAAATTCGTATGTACCAGATTAATAATTGAGGCCGGAATTACTTTTCTATAATATTCAGATAAAATCTGTGTTAAGCTAATTTATTTCTTGTGTCTGGAACATATTTCTGTACGTTTTTTTTTAACTCGGCTCTTTAGTTCTTTGTTAATTAGGTGTCTTCACCATGGGGACACTAGGAAAAACTGTGCTATGAAAGAAAACTTTTTGTTTTGTCTAGAATACTAAGCGTTCAAAAAACTTGTCGGAAAAATATGTAGAAGCATACCAGGGGGTATTTCAGCGTCAATTTCATGCGCTGGTCCAGATATTTCACCAAATTCCATTAGATTTTGCAGATTTCCCAGATTTGGCCCACACAGTTTGCGTTGCCTTTTCGAGGGCTCAGATAGTAGAAACGGGTATATCAACATAACTATCCCATTCCAAACTTTTGTTATTACTATTTTCAACAGTATTTATGTTTTCAAGTACAATATCACCAGCAAAAACAATGGGCAAGTTTTCAATATCAAAAGTTCCAAAAGCGAATGGTGCGACAAAAAATTGGTCCTCTTCAGTATCGTCATCTCTGCAATCACCCACTTCTATAGTGTTGCCGTTAGGGAGCTCCTCAATAAAATCAAACAGATCGTCCGGATTCGTATCTTACTGCGTAAAAAAAAAATTTTTAAGCCCTGCAACAAATGTTCTTAGAATTCCTAGTGGCTCCAGGACGAACTCACCACATATTTTCCAACAAAAACCATTTAATTGTTTTTATTTAATCAAAAACAATATTATAGATCTCTTATAAAACATATCAAGTAACAAATAATTGAAAAACATCGTCGCCATCACACGAAAAAACAAAAATTTTCCAATATAAACAAATCGCCTACATCCACTTATCATTAGCACGTCTAGCATGCCAAACATGGCATCTAAACGCGACAACGAATTATGTTAGCAGTAGAGTGGACCTACAGTACATTTCACAATAAGTGTTCTCACGGTGAAGACATCAGGCACTTTGAAATAAATTTATTTCTAAGTGGCTTCACAAAGCGGGGTGTTTTTTTCAGTATGCATAAAAAAATCGGTTGTTGCAGAAGAATCGCAGGCTAATAATAGTGGGATACACTGATGATACACCAGAATCTACCGTGAGAGATTCTAAGCAAACTTAAGAACCTGCAAGGAATGATGCATCTTATACCGGCACATGCTCTGCCCTTTTATATCAACTTAAAATCTGGCAAAAACATTCTTGAAGATGTAGATGGATTCGACGTGGTGGTGCTAGATTTTAATGTTGATGCAGTGTAGATGTTTAAGTTAATCGAATTTTGTATTTTCCTTTCAATATTCTTAAATATAAAAATTTGTTGTTACTTGTTTTCGCTTTTTTTATTTTGCAAAATCCTACCAAGCCACAAGACTTTCTTATTTTTGAAAAAATAAAAATAAAAACGTGTCATACTGTATAGTAAAAGGATACTTGTACTATTGCTACAAATTGTTTGTACTCAAGCTTGTATGCCATTGATACAGAATTTATGGTTTAAAAAAAACTTCAAACATGGATATCTCCCAATTATTGATTTGAAGTTTAAAAGCTTTTTGCATAACATGGCCCAACTGAAAAATGTGCTTTTTAATTATTGTCTTCTGTAATGTTATTCTCCGTTCTCTCTCTATCGTGATTCTTAGGGTATTTGCTTTTAGTTTTTAGATTCATTAAAAAGAAGATGTCTACATTGCTTTTACCTATTTTATATTGCTTACACCAAATATCAAGAACAAAAAAAGAGCTGTAAAAAAATTTCAAGAAACACTAATACAGAGAATAATCTTATGATTATGATTATTCGGCTACGAACTGCTACGAATAAAATATATTTAGTTTAAACAGAAAACTTCTAATACTGAAAAAAATGTCAGATGTCAGGGCATTAAACGGCTCCATTTATTCCTTCTATTAGTTTAATAGACTTATCAGAACTTTGCAACGTCTAACAAAACCTAGAGAATTCTGGATGTGATCCTTAGACCAATCATGTATTTTCGCTGATCTAGACAATTTTTTTAAATCACCGTCACTGGTCTAGACATACTAGCAGCAAACATGGCCAACAATATAAGCGCTGTTATAAAGCCGAGAATGTGTTGTGTACCAAGATGTCTGAAACAAAGGTGTGTATTTCGTCCACCTTTCTTATCAACACTTATCCAAGATATAGTTTTGTTTCCCTGTAAGTCTCTTTTCATCCTCCTACCTTCTTCAATACAGGGTTTCCAGAAGGGACATAACAATACCGGATACATGATTCATATCGCAGTCTGGTTTAGAAAACACCTCGGAAAACACAAGCACTACACTAAAATACCGCAATACTAGACTAAAATCCACAAGATGCAATAAGTGCGATAAAAACGAAGCCAGAAACCATACTTATTACAACAATATCATATTATCATTATTGTTTAATATTAATTGATTGTAAGCTATTGGGAAAGTAATCGAAGAAGGCAGGTAGACAATACTCTCTTTAATTTTTGACATTTAAGAACTGGCCATCAGCACTTACGTCTTGGGATCAGAGCAGCATTAAGCAGGAACCTCGCTTCCGTTAGTTATAGTTATGTGTATGTGTCGTGTGGTAGTCGTTGTACATTGTATTGTCTTTCTGAGTTATTTATTATGCTTTCTTACGTATAATCAGATATTAGAACTCGATAATGGCTCGCTTCAGGGGCTCAACCCACAAACACTAACCATCTAACCAACGAGCTAAGCAGGCACATTAGTATGCATAAAAAAAGTTAAAAAAAATTGTGTCTAACTGTATGCTTGACACAATTTCGGCAAAAACTGTGCGTAATTAATTGTTTTGAATTTCTAAATAATTTTGTAAATTAATTTTATGTTGAGCATATTTTTTAAATAAATGTGCTTATTAATTATGCACAATTGTAAAAATAAGCCAATGAGATGCATTATGAAATAAAATGTTTTTGAGAAATATGCACAAATATTAATTTTACTCAGTTATTTAGAAAATTAAAACAATTATTTATACAGAATCTTAAGCACATTTATTGTAGAAATTGTATCAATTGCACATTCAGACACAATTTGTGCAAAAATTTCGTACAATTGTGCAAATTTGATGAATACATTTCTCTTAGTGTATAATTTGCAAAATAACTTCGGTCAACCAAGAATGTTTAAGCTTTATTTCATATTTCAAGTAAGTCAGACCAACGAGTTAGGCTTCAAAAAGCACACTCAAGATCTGTTCAATTTGGGAAAACCTAGAAGGAAAAAAAGGAAAAGGAAAAGAAAATAAATCTAGGCATAGTGAATATAAAAACGGGAAAAATTGTTCACCTTTCGGTGGTGCTATAATTTCTTTATATAGTGTTTTATCAAATAACGATTTAAAATAAACAGTTTTAGCCACATGTATGTTTGCTTTTTATGATAATAACTGATCTATCTCTCATAGTAAGTACGAAATTGATGCTATTTTTGTTTACAAGTAGCTTTCTTACTCGAAGATCCTAAATGACTTTTTTATTACGCATGCATCATAATCAACGATTATCGCACGCTGCAGCGTGCTTAAAATGATATTTATGAAGCGCCTACTTTTTTAAAGGTTGCTATAGAAACATTTGATCATGTCAAATGTGACATATTAATATATTCGTCAATATATCCCTTAAGTTTAATATTTAAAACATTTTTGAGATTATGATGCATTCGTAATAAAAATAGCGTATGATATACGTGTATAAGAGGCCTCTAAAGCCCTTGCGACTTACAAAACACTCCGCTGCGCGTCGTGTTTTGAAATATGTCGCGCGTGCTTTAAAGGCCCTCTTATACACTTATATCATAATATACTATTATTTCAAGGGATAATCAATGACAGTTGGTAAGCGCTATCCGTTTGCCGCCACTGGTGATCAGTAAGAGAAAAGTTATCGAACGATCAATAAATGCGATTTAAGAAGTAAAGAAAGTGATTTTCCAGCCACACTAAACGTTTTTTTTGTGCGTGTGAAACCTTTTTGCAAATGGGTCGGAAACATTCGTCTGGGCAAATAACTCGTAACTCTGACCCGAGCACATAAAAAATGAACGAGGGAATTGATGAAATAGACCGTGCTAAGTCCTAGTAAATTGTTCAATTTCAGTTTGAGGATCAGGACCTATTATCTTCTCTATAAAATAGACATGACATATGGCTTAGTCGTCAGTGTATATATAGCGATATATGTATTTATATATAAGCATAAGAGGTGATGCTATTAAGGCTACTTTATCCCATTACTTAAACCTATTTTTTGGACTTGAGAGCAAATTTAATAATAAAAAGATGTAGAGGTAAGGTGCAAGCTGTTACGTCGATTGTTAACAATCGATTTGTGTCACAAAATTATGACAAAGCATATTATTTTCATTAACTCGTTTTGTAAGAAATATATCAGTTGTTTGCTAAAATTATTTGGCTGGCTGGTTTTTCATCAAGGTTCGAGAGTTTAATGTAATGCTAGTTAAATTGAAATCAATTTAATCAGTTAAAAGCTTCATTTATTAAAGAGCCAGTTCCCTTAATTGCAAAATCAGAATTAAAAGGTTGTGCAGAGATCAGATGGTTACTCTATCGGCAAACAGATTCAGTTATCTACGAGTGCAAAATGAAATGCTTGATCTAGTGTTGCAGTTATATGTTTGAGTTCTGGAAATCAGCACAACAGAAAGTTTGTTACTTAAGACATATTTATTACTGAAGCATACATTAAAAATGGTTTCAGTAGTATTAAGATAAGGATAACTAACTACTATAGCATCTGTCTACCAGTGGCGGCTCGTGAATATTAGAATTGAGGAGGCTACTTTCAGGAGAAAAAATTGCGCCACAGGGAATTTTATTTGGATTAATTAACATTTATTTTAAGGCCATAATGCAACAGTTTTTATACCGCAATAAATATAAAACTGCTTAGATTTTATTTGGAATATTACTTTCTTTCGATTTTCGGATTGTTAGCAACATTTAGTTAGAAAAATTTATGGGAGAATATTTAAGTACCATTGATTTTGATATGTATTTATTTATACATTTAGGTATGTGTATGTTTGATTTAATTTTTTTTTTAATTCAACTTACAAACACATAAAAAGTACTGGCTATTAAGATTGATTATCAGTAAGTAAAACTATAGTTAATAAATCAACATACAACAATGTGTTATACTACAATATGTACTTTTAAAAACATGATTATAGAAATACGAAATACAAGACCTGATGAAAACTTTTTGGGCACCATTAAAAGCATGTTGATTTTAAAGAAATTAAATTTGGTTGGGGTCTTCCTAAAGTCTTAATGATATAATGACTATTTTCATAATTTAATGAATAAAAATTTGTGCTCACCAGCAGCAGGTTTATGATATCCTCAGATTGTTTAATTTCATTTAAGTTATCCATTTTTTAATAACAAGACAACATAAAAATTGTAAAAAAACCTTACCTTAAAAAGCAAGAACAGCAAATAAAGAAAATTAAGAATAGAAATATCACCAAAATTCTGCTAACTTCTTAAATAGCGCGCGAAAACTGGTTACTTCTTAATGACCCGCTGACCGAAACGAATAATTCTGTTTACAGTTTTGCAGATGACAGTACCCTTGCCTCCCAATTTAGATCAGAAAAACCATTACCAGCGACTGAGGTTTATTACCGCAGAGAGGAGCAGATTACAGCAATTAATCAAGACCTGGAGAAAGTTTAAACTTGAGGCGACAGAAATTTGGTCCAGTTCAATGCAGCAAAAACCCAAGCAGCTACGCTTACCAAGAAGGCCAATACGGCGGGCCCTGACATCATTATGGCAGGATCGACCATTCCTTCATCTTTGTCAATCGGAATGCTGGGTGTCTCGGTCAACAGCAATATGTCCTGGCTTGACCACGTTGCTAATATCGCAAAATCAGCCTCCCAGAAGTTTGGTGCGCTGTTTCACAACAAAAAACTGTACACACCGCAGCAGTTGCTCTTGCTCTACAAAGCGCAAATAAGACCGTGCTTAGAATATTGCTCTCACATCTGGAGTGCCACACCAAAGCACACCCTAAAGCTGCTGGATTCCATTCAGAAGAGCGCTATGCGTCTTGTCGGCGACCCGGAGTTGACCCGTAATCTGGATAGTCTGGAACACGGCAGATATGTGGCCGAGATGTCCCTGTTTTAGAGATCCTTTCACGGCAGATGTTCCCAGGATTTAACCCGATTTATCCCGCCACTGGCAACACCTGTAAGACAGTCACGACAAGCGGCAAGAGCGCACCAGTTCGTCGTCCAACTGGAAGCACCTAGAACATTGCTTTAAAAGAGTTCCTTTGTCTGGCGCACTGCATCACTGTGGAACTCCCTCCCAGGATATCTGTTTCCCCCTAATTACAACCTGCAACTATTCAAAAACCGTGTCAATCAACATCTTCGCAGTACGGTTGAACAGTAAACCAAAATGGACATCAGGATCCTAAATAACTATTTATTAAATTGTAAAAAACTTAAAAAAATCCTTTCAGGACAATTACATTTTATCTCCAATTAATTTGAAGTTAAACTAGTGAGAAGGTTCTCTCATAAAGTATTTCACCTATACTATCAGAATAGTAAATCAAATAAAATAAGATACTAAGTTCTAATCTAGGTCTTATAACGTTAATATTACCCACGTCATATTTCGAAACAATCCCAAATAAACGTTGAATTCTTGAAGGTTTAATAAAATGCAGTCAATCACGAGACACTATAAAGGAAGTATTTTACTAAACTAGCTTTATACTTTAATAAAATTAATAAAATATCGGGTAAAGTAAATAAGTAGTATAGATATAGGTAGCCGGTAAATATATGCAGGTAAAAATGAAATGATCTTTAAATAAAATTAATCTTAATTATACAAATGGCAGCGGTATTATCATCATATCAATAAGCGTACTAAATCAGTAGGATAACCGTGAAGTAATTAGCGTATAAGTATTTATGGGTAAAATGAAGTGATTATTAAACAAAAGCTTAATGAATCTCACGACAGCGATAATATCATTATATCAATAAAAAGTCAATAGACACACTGAATCAATGAAGTAACCAATGATGTAAAACATTAAATGAGCTCAGTTCGATTCAGGTTATAATGCGGAACCTTAAAATTGCAAATTGCAGCTAAATAAACTCGTACACAACTATGGGCAAACAGCTGATTTTAGTAAAAACTTATGGTTCTAGTCGGTAGGTACGATACACAAGTAAATCAGATAACCACGAAGGCATTATCGAGATATTTACCAATTAAGGTCATACTATACTGTATTAAGGAAAGTCAAAATCAAATCATTGACAAAGATAATAAATGACTTAATTTCAATGACTCCATTATGGTTACTATAACATCAGTAGATATGATATACGATAAGAAATTACCGACAGTCATGTAAAGGTATAATCGATAAATCTCATTACTGTAAAAGTGAATCAAGTAGTTCTCATAACATCAACAAAGTAAATTCTCCACTCGAGATACTATCAAGTATGGAAATTACAATAAGGACAAATTAATCAAATGAATATCAAATCACTGCCTTCTAGAGTTGCTAAATTAAATTATGACATTAGAGAAAAAGGATCGGTATTAGATAATGTTTGAACTAAAGTCAGTTATCAGCAAGTTAATAAAACAAATGCGGCAAGTAATTATGTGACTTACGGTAGCATTAAGGTAAATGTACGCAGTACAAAAAGGATATGTCAACTAATTACAATCTTATTGTTAGGCATGCGATATTCGAGACAGTATCAGGCACGATTACAAAGAAACTAGACATTTCTAAATCAAATTACGATAATAACGAGAACGGGTACGAGATGAGATAAGGTTATAACCAATGGTCATTTATCGGTGAGTTAATAACTCTAATACGGTAATTATTTATAGAAGAAAACGAGAACCAATGATCCTATACACGATATGAACAGCAAAGGACCTTCTGTGGCCTAACTATAAATTCATTAATCAAAAAATATATAACGGTAAGACATATATGATAATTAGGCAAACTGCCTACCTTAAAATTGTAAATTGCAGCTAAATAAACTCGTACACAACTATGAGGCGAACAGCTGATTATAGTAAAAACTTATGGTTCTAGTCGGTAGGTACGATACACATGTAAATCAGATAATCACGAAGGCATTATCCAGATATTTACGAATTAAGGTCAAACTATATTGTATTAAGGAAAGTCTAAATCAAATCATCGACAAAGATAATAAATGACTTAATTTCAATGACTCCATTACAGTAACTATAACATCAGTAGATATGATATACAATAAGAAATGACCAACAGTCAGGTATAGGTATATTCGATAAATCTCATTCCTGTAAAAGTGAATCAAGTAGTTCTCATAACATCAACAAAGTAAATCTCTACTCGAGATAATATCAGGTATGACAGTAACAAAAAATAAATCAATTGATTATCATAACATTAGCTACAAAACAATCACTGCCTTTTAAAGTTACTAAATTAAATTATGACATTAGAGAGAAAGGATCGGTATGAGATAATGTTTGAACTAAAGTAAGTTATCGGCAAGCTAATAAAACAAATGCCCCAAGTAATTATGTGACGATAATACAATAACTTTAACACGTTCGCTGCCGATGACGCACAATGCGTCAAGCGCCGATTTGATTTACAAATATTATTTTGTGTCGGCTTATTGCGATGGTACTGCCACGTGTTCCTGCACAAACGGATTTCAAATAACTAAAAAACAAGTCTAGATATGGATGGCGAAATGCCTGGGCCACGTCATGGGATTTGGGGACGAGTTCGAATTATACATATTGTACAAAAATGTTTAGTCTACTTATTGCAGTCCTACTGTTAGGCATTCGATATTCAAGACAGTATCAGACACGATAATAAAAAACTAGACATTTCTAAATTAAATTACAAGAGTAACAAGAAGGTATACAATATGAGATAAGGTTAGACCCAAAGGTCATTTTTCAGTAAGTTGATAAAACTAATACGGTAATTATATATAAGCAAAAACAATAACCAATGATCATATACATGATATGAACAGCAGACGACCTACTATCACCTAACTATAAATGAATTAATCAAAAGGATATATAACGGTAAAAAATATACGGTAATTAAGGCAAACTACCTGCAGTTGCCTAAATATGTAATCATTAATTAAAATGATAAAAAATATATGACAATTAAGGCACTTAAATAAATTAGAATCGACTTTTCTTGTCTCTGGTAGAGTTGTAGAAACTGGCGCTTCCTGTAAATACGTCTCCACCATGTGGTTATGTTGCCCTAACAAAAAAAGGCCTTGGTACTGTAATCTGACGGCGGAATTAGCTAAGTCAGCTTTAAAAGGAGGATATTCTAGCTCTCAGAAAGACCCACGGGAAGTAGTGCGAAGTCTTCTGCCTGAATTAAATTATAAAAAATTTACACTTTTCAAGATAGACACACACACTAACATGTAACAAACATTATTTCCTAGGGAGGATGACCACACTAGACATCAAATATTGGCATTAAACGATATGAGCGATAGCTTGGAAAACTAAACTGGGCAGTAAATTTACCGAGAAATTCCACTTTGAAAGCAGACGGTAATTAGACAGGATGGTCAAAAATATCCGCAATAATTTTACCCACAAAATTGGTCGCTTGTCTCTGTCTGAACGCATAAAGCGCCTGAGATTTATCTCGAAAAAGAATATATGCCACATCTGTCAAGTCACGCACTAAACGGATGTACCTATCGAGCAGGTTCGAACACCTGGAGTAAGGTCGCGAGAAGTAAGGTAGCGAGAGTATCGATAATACAAATCGACCAGTAAAAGGAGAAAATCGCAATACTGTATTTAGTAACATTTGCAACCTTACAACATTAGATATTAAAATGATACAAGTTATATTTCTAAGATTTAAGAATATATTATCATTACTTAATTAAACTATATTCTTTTAAATACTGATTCTTATTTTCAATATGATTTGCGCTTTTAGAATATTCAATATCATTTTTAGATATTAGTTAACACACACGCACACATATGTTATCACAATACAGAATAGTTTTGTTAATTGTTTAATGTTAATTATGTATTGAGCTGTTTGTGTGGCTTCTGCATTTGATAATACCACATAATTCTGATTCTTTGAAAACGATATTATTGGATTGTTTCCATGTAAAATTAGGAATCCGCATTTCCTTTTTCTTTTTTATATGTGGCCCAGTCAGCAATATTCGTTCAACCCTTTGAGAATTATCAGATTTTATTTTCATAAAAAGTGAATTCCTGTTCCTTAGTTCGTTGAAAGAATTTTAAAATTATTTTTACAATATTTCATGTTTCCGTGGTTGGTCAATCTAAAAACCACCTTAAATATTACACTGCATAACTAATATCAGGTCTACTAGTTGTTGCCAAATTCATGAATCTTCCAATCAATTATCTACAAGGTATATTTGTTAAAATATCACTTTCTTTATTGTATTAGAAACCTTTATCCATTGAAGTTTTCTTTAATGGAAATGATTTAAGCTTTGTGCTTGAAAATATCATTTTATAAATTTTAAAATCTGATCTGCAAGAATATCTCGTCCTGATAATAATATATCGTCAACATAAATTAGTACTCAACACTTTTCTGATAAAATATAAACAGCAATCATAAAACTTATTTACTTATGTTTCAAAATTATTGTGAGTTGCAAATTGAATTGTATTATTCCATTTTTTACCTTTTTATTATAATATCTGCTAGTTTTTAAGTATAACCATCCTTTTCACGTTATCCATATAAAGATTTATATAAAAAGGCTGCTAGGAGACACTATTGCTTGATTGTAAAATCCTTTTGAAATGTTACAGATAAAAATAGCCTTATTGTTGATGTTCTGGTTACTGGTGAGAGATTTGAATTAAATTGATCTTTGATTCCATTTTCTTTAGTTATGAAAATCCAATTTGATTGAGTAGCAATACGGCCTAATTATTTTCTTATTACTTCTGTCCATTCTTTGTCTTTTATGGGATCTTCCTAACTTATAGACTGTGAATGTTTGATACAGATTTAAATGTGTTACTGTGTTTGTTCTTCCTTTTCTTGTTGTTTCTACTTTTGGCGAACATTCATCGACATTTTATGAACTTATACTTTTTGTTTCATGGTTATTACTTTCGTTTAAATCAGTATTTTTTTTAATTCTACATCTATTTGGCTTATTTCTGGTTATAAGGCATTTTATGCTGTATTTGTATTGTTCTCTGATTTTTATCTTCCAGCATAATGTTTTATCATAATATGTCGACTTTTCATTAAGTCTCACATCGTTTGAACATAAAATTATATTATTTTCAATATTCCATAATCTTTATGCAGATTCTGTATATACCGTCATTATGGTTACACGGTTGACTTTTCCCTTCTAATTTACTTTGCCTCGGTAAGACCGCTTGACTTCCAAAAAAGTTCATTTTTGACAAATCATTCTTCATATAGCTGATGTCTCCCTATTATTTGCTTGAGTAGGTATTCTATTTACCGCATATGCTAAGCATAAAATAGCTTCTTCCCATAAATCTCTTGGTAGATTTGTACTTAGAATTTGGTTCTTACTTTGCCTAATAAGCTTTCGTCATCCTCAGGTTTAATTAATTTTATAAAATCAAAAACAATTTGATCTTCACATTTATTATTTAATAATTTTACTACTTATTTAAGTTGAAAATACTTGAAATCTTCAGGGCTAGAGTTACTACCGGACCTGCCATATCAGAGTGTATCAGCTGGACAATGCTTGTACTGTTTCTGTAATACTTATAAAATGGTTTGCGCATACCATTGCCCTCCATACAGGCTTTAAAAATGTTTAAGCTATAAGGAAACCTTAATTATTTTTAACGGTACCTATTCATATGTCCTAATCGCCTATGCAATAAATTTTCGTCAAAATCTTTATTTACAAAGGATATTTCATGATCTGTTTCAGTGTAAGTACATTTTCAATCAAAAAAAATCTATATTTAAATAATATAAGTTATTGAAATTCGGATCCATTCTTATTTAAAGTAGCTTATGACTTACCAGTATTATCATTAATGAGTATAATTTAGAAGCAGAAGTATGATTATGTGACATACCTTTTACAATAAGCTATTTAGTCTTTATTTCTTCTTCTCGACCGGTACATTTTAGTGCCTCTTTTCTGTTCGCAAACACTTCATGATTATGTTGTGGTTTGGAACCTTCGGCAACATGCATTAAAACAGAGTTTTATCCACAATACCAAAACAGGATGTTTTGCTCTCGACTCGCGTTTCGTTAACCATGTTAGCATCATCAGGAGATGATTAAGACTCAATCATCTTAATCAGCTGCTGATGATGCTAATATGGTTAGCGAAACGCGCGTCGAGTGCAAAAAATCCTGTTTCGATATTGTGGATAAAACTCTGTTTTACTTCATGATTCATGGCAGGTCCAGTCTTCATCGTGTTAATTTCTTTGATGTCGACCATGTCATATTATTTATGTGTTTACACATAAGTGTGTATCACACTTCATTTTATGATGTGTGGTATTACCCAATGTAGATGTCTCGCACACTGCTCTTACGCTGCTTAAATTAGCTTATGCTTCTTCACCATTTTGTCTTTCTCCACTGTGTTCAACCTAACTTTTCAAACTTGAATTTCTCTCTAAGATATCTTTTTTATTCTAACGATATTCTGATATATTATGTTCTGATTTATGGCACTTATAACAAATAATTTCTTGATTGGCATGAAATGATAATAAAAAATGGTTTAACTTATCTCCTTCTTCTGGTTTGAACCAGCATTCTCTAGGTCCCCCCTTAAGGTGTTGAACTTTAAAAAGTTATCTTCCAATTTCTCACGTCCTTTGAGTTCCAAGAGTTAACTTTGTAGATGCAATTTTCCTTTAAATATGTCTTCCAGGGCTTTCATCATTTCTCTAGGTGTTTCCGCATCCTTAAACAAATCTAAGTGTATATCAGTAAATACTGCACTATTGTGCTTTTTCCTTTTGAATCTCTTGTTTTCGCATTTAATTTGTCTCTTTTTTTGTATCATATTCTGCTTCTGTGTTCACCAATACTTTTAATATTTGCTTCGCATCTAGTGTGTTACTACCTTACTAGATAGGTAGTAACTCTGAACTTCCAATTGTTATGGTTTGTAGCACTTGCAAGCTGGGGAAATTTTATTACTGCACTGGACGTTTTTCTCAATAGGTTTTTTTCTAACTTTTATAGAGATGAAATGTTTCTATCTGCTAGACTGCCTTTGGGGATCTTTGTTACCGTCTTCTGGTACCGTATAACCTGATAGAGTTATATATTTCGGTTCTGCAGATCTGCATAATTGATTATGGTCACTTACGCCATTTTTAAAACTAAAAAAAGGTTTTGGTAATCTTAAGACAAACTCAACATGCCATGTAACAACGACAACTAACTACTGTGACATATGCTTACATTATTCAATCAATTCAACTGCACGGATATAAATCTTAATAGTTATCTCTTTAAGATTTGTTACAATAATATTTATGGAATTTTAAGTAAGTAAATTTTATTATTCAGCAGACTTATTTTTTTAGGTTTCATGCCCTTCTAATCTATACTATCTCTGTCCAATATGTAATGAATAATGATGGCTAAACTTTGCAAAACACTAACTACACTTCGTGTTTCGAGACTGTTGCGTTTCGTTCCCTCTTTCGGCAGTTCACCTTCTTTTCTAGAAAACCTGATCCTCTACTTATTTATTTCCGTTGTGAGGAAACCGAGTAGTTCAGAACACTCGCCAAAAGAGTAATCCAATATTGCTAGGACAAAAGGTCGAGAATTTATGGCTTATAAATAATTTTGCAAATTGAACAAGGTTTGTTCGCTAGAAAGGATCTAGCACATTTCTGTCAAAATATTGTATAATATACCCCTTTGACGTGTCCGGCCATTTTGTTTTCATCCTATTCCTTAGACTTAAACCCAATCAAACGATTTCTTAAATTAGCAGCTTTGGTTTAGATTCTCAGGGTATAATTTGTCTAAGCTGAAAAAATGTATTATTTTAGCTTCTTAAAATGTGCCTGATCTTCTCCGACGCAATCTACATATAAAAAATTATGCGAAGTTGACATTTAATATCATACCTTTATGAGTTTCAATATCTTCCTTGAAAACGAATCTTGCATTTATATCGTCTATAGTATCCCAAGTAGATATTTTGTTTTACATATTTATATCTTTATCACCCCTCGATAGGAACAAAATATCTTACTACTGACTTGGATAACAATTTTGCTGCTAGCCGCAATAGAAAATGTTAAGTACACTGGTATTCCATCACTTTGTCACCTGAAATAGAGTTGCATTTTCTTTCTGTTCTCTGGATATTTAAAAGAATTACTGTCGTTCCAAAGATCTTGAACTGCGGTGGATCCTAAGATGATTAAATTTTAAATAATTTCCGAGTTTTTTGCATCTGCAATTTGCGTTCATTTTTGAAAGTGAATCAGTAATCTAATATGATTGAAAAATTGTTTAGCTATCATCAGAATATGAATTATTTCCAACTGAGAAAAGAAAAATCTGGCGGAAATTCGGCTCGAAATCTTCTTTAAACAGTTACTTCTTGAAATCTTTACAATGCTGCATAACGTCCCCTAAGATTTGAATAAGCTCGAGGTTCACGAAGCTGCACCAGCTAAGCTGCTTTTAATACGAAACAACTTGGGTCAGAGCGACATTGCGCTATCTGAGATCTCTCTACAAGCAAATTGCTAAAACCCTCTTCCAGAAGATAATCTCTGGCTTCCTAGTTGATCATCAAAAAATAGTCAACATTTTCTGCAAATATTATAAAAATCTTCTCCAGCATCACCTTAAAACATGTAACTATTTTAGTCATAAGTAACCTAATATTTGAAGTATTCATATTTAATAAATTTATAAATACGCGAAAGTTGACCTAATATAAATATGACTAGCATTTGACCTATCGCGTTGATTTAGTCATACTATAATGCATCTCCAAAAGAGGGCATCTCTTTTGACTAAAAAACTACATGCCTTCATGCAAAAGTTATGGTAAAGGTAAAGGTCAGCATAAAAGCATCACTACTAAATGTAGTCAATATGACTTCGCATAGTCCAGCGATACAAGTGTAGTTATCTATGTATCGGGTGTGCCACATGCTGAGAAAACATTATTCTTACCGCTGTAACAGATTCAGAAGCCAAGACTCAAGAAACCCCAATATCTCACTATAAATTATTAATGAAATACTAAATTTTAAGAAGAATGGTGGTTCCAAAATATGCTCATTTTATGTCAGTTGTAGAAAGCCTTTTCACTCTACAGTACTCGCGCTGCATAATTTGTATCCCCATAGCTTTTTATGATCTCGTGTGTAAAAATACAAACAACTTTTTTAGAAAAATAATTTTTAATGCACTAATAAACATGACAAAAGAAAATCAAAAAGCGCTACAAACGAACGCAATATGCAATAAAAGAAAGTATAAAATTAAAAACAAACTATTTGGGATAAATAGTAAAATGATAATTTTAATAAGAATCGTAGCGACGTTCACAATTTATGCAAACACTCAGCATATCCTTTTATGGTCAGCCGTTGTGTTTTTTTTTTGTTTTTTTTACGAGGCCATATGTTGCACTTCCAATTTCAATGCTTGCATTTTTCGTCTTCGCCTTGTAACAGTCCGATTTTGCCAGTGTCAAATATTTTTAAAACTTCATTTATATGCCGCATTTAGGAAAAAAGATGCTGTATTTTGCACTCATCGGTTTATTAATTCTAAATTTATTGATTCGTTTTGCTAATAATTAGCTTGAAATTACCGGCTTTCTTAATGTAAATTAACTCTATTCTAAGTATGGGTTAACGATATACTTGTATTAGCATTTATAACGTGACTCTATTTATTTTAGTTGATAAGCGTAGCAGATTGTTATTAGAATAGCTTGGCTTGACTTATATTACATTACTGTAGAACGGCCAGTGAACCGATTCATATTTTTTTAAGAATTTTGTTAATAAACCCTGCTAATACGCTGCATTAAACTCGTCGATTCATATTTTATTGTCGGTTTGAATATTTCATAACTTTTTGGGAACCCCTTGGTTGCTGAACTCCAATTGCCAGCCGATCATTTCTGAGATCGTTAGATCATTTTGGGACCTCTGCTTTTAAATATATTTATCTTTCGACGCGGCCTGCACTAGCAATTTTCGGTTGGTTCTGTTGGCAGCATTGGGTAGTAGAGATGTACTATTTCTTATAAATCCCAGCTGTCGATTTAAATTTTTAAAAGTTTATCGTTTTGTTAGGGAATATTCTCTGGTATTTCTTGAATCATTTAATTTCGGTGCATTAGTTGTGGCTTCCGCCGTCGTTTTGCCATCCCAGTAAACGAGAACTAAGTGGTTTGTTATCTTAGAATTATTCCTTGTATCAAAATCACTTGCTCAGCCCTTTACTACTTGCTGATTTGACGTAGCGTTTGATCTCGTAGAAGGAGAAAGGCAAATTGACAATCGAGAGTTCTTCTAGGATACCTTTAAAGGCGAAAAGAAGGTTTGCCGTGAGTGCAGTCTCAGAGACACCACATTTAGTTATAGTTTATTGGGGATATAATGTGGTATCCCTTGATGTTTTGACACGACCGATTTTTGGGATCTACATACTGTACTAGGTAAGCATTTTCTCTGGAATTATTTTTTTCCTATTGCCTGTGAAGTACGCGGAAGACGCCATGACGCTAATAGTTTTTCCCTTATTTCTAGAGGTTCGTCGTATAAGACTGAGACCGTCGAATCTCCCATAGGTAGCCCTCACACACGATCGAGGTAATTATTGCTACAATAGCTTTATTAGTGTTAACCTTTTTTGTGCATAGTCCGCCATTTGCGTTGCGTCCCATATGTTATCTTATCTCCTCCATTTTATCAAATCCGATTTTTATTTTAATGTAACTTTAATTTTGATCGTATAGGGAAGTTTATATTTTCTTTTAGGGGTGATTCTTACCTATCTTTTTTATTCAAGTGGTCTGTACCTTAGTATCTCTTTTATTTGCTGATGGTCATTGCAAGTCCATGTTTTTTTTCTGGCGGAATTTGTTATATAAAAAAGATATATTTATGCAATGCAATGCAATGGTTTTTTATTAAAGTAAGGGGGCTTTGTCTAATGCGCACTGGGTTATTTCAGGGTTTTACCAGCAGGCTACCACCTTTTGCTACCAGGCTATCTATCACCTTTGCTACCAGGCTACTACTTTTGCTAGCAGGCTACAAGTTTCACTAGCGGGCCCCAACTTCATTTAGTAGGCCACAGTTCAATTATCAGCCAATCTTGACACCGAGCTATAGAGTCCTCGGCTAGTTTTCCCCGGGGCCATCGAGTGGCAGTACCTGAAGTATCTATAGGTGCCTGGCGTCTCCACCAGAGTTCGACGACCGGATTTGGGTATCGTACAGAAGCTTTATCTTTCATTAATTCGTTTGTTTATCTGTTTAATATAATCGCTCTTAGTTTTCCTTCTTTTAATATAACTCAAACATTGACCGCCAAGCTCTGCGATAGCTCATCAATTTTATTTTCATTTATTCACCGGTTTATCGGACCAGTTAATCTAATTGCTCCGAATTTTCTCTCTTTTTAATATAAGTCAAGCATTGACCGGCTTTAAAACATTTTCAATAATCTAATTATTTTCATTTATTTATCGAGTAATATAACCGCTCTGAATTTTCTCTCTATATAATATGAATCAAGCATCGACAGCCACGCTTTCAACAGTGTTATTCTAATTTTATTAATTTTATTAATTTATCGAGTCATTTGATTTAGTTATTGAGGCCGTTCACTGACACAAATTATTATGGCTATATTTAAAATCGGTGCAGCTATTAGCGCATGCATACCTAGATGTTAGTTAACATCAAAGTGATCACTTCGGTTTGTAGTATTTAGTGCATTTAGTTGTAAGGCATACAGTACCGTTAACAACAGAATTGGTCTCCGTACAATCTCCATATTGTACTCTATTTATAAATTTCTTTAATAATCCTCCGACATTCCTTGTTCTTTAAAATTGCAAATTTTACTGCAAATGACTGTGTTTTCAAAACAAAAAAAGAACTTAGTAGCAAATATATTGTTCCTTAAATTTTATATTGCGTTTTCTTGTTTTCTTGTTAAGTTAAGCTTGAGTAATTTTTGATTTAATAAGCCAGCCTAGCCGCCCTGCACCCTAGTTGGACAGAACTGATGGCCCTCTAACAACCCTACTACTGGGGCCGGGCATTTTTAACACGACTCTCCGGGGCTAGGTTTACTTTCACTTTCGCCTTCAAGAAGAAAAACGTGTTGCAGCCTACATTGAAACTCTAGTTTTATCTTATTAATTTCTAAATATTAGGAAATACACGACTTATTTACCTTATTATTTGCTTTGGAATGGAATCAATGTGTCTTCTATTTATTTGTTGCTTTATCAAAGTCTAATCCAAAGTTTCGCAAAAGTCCCGGCGAACAACATTTTCATTGGGATGATTCAATTAATGTAGAATGAGTTCATGAAGCCATCTTCTACTGTTTTTTTTTAAACATATTAAGAACAACATCAACGCCATCTTTAGTGTTGTTATAATCTATTAACATGATGGGTTAGTTTGGATATGGTATATTGCTCAAACTTGTCATTTAAACGTGTCGTGGATAATAACAGGAAATTTTCTTCCTTTTTGTTGATAAAAAAAACAGAGTGCAATGGTTATGAAAATTAAACTGACTGCTACCAGGTTGTCTTTGAGTAATATTTGCCAGGTCTACACAAAAAGGTTATTCGAAAAGCCAAACGATTCTTCCGGCTGAGTTCCTCCTAAGGCAAAAATCTTGCAGGTTTTAATTGATTATATGGCCCAAAAGAACAGGTTATCGATTAATCCTCAGCTCGGGTTCAGGTACAACGGACTCCCTACGCTTCTCAATAAACAACTCTAAGATCTGCCTTATAGTCTTCAATTTATCGATTTGTCTTCGTTCTTGAGGCAAATTTAAGTCTTAAAAGTGTTTGATATTCAGTCTTCCTGCTTTGTAAATTTGCAAAGAGTTAAACATTCCAAATAGCGCTTTGATCTCACAAGTATCGGTTGTAGATAAAGTGTTTGTTGGCTGCTCGGCTCTTTTTATCCAAAATAGTATGCGCCCTGGTTCTTATATGAAGTGGAGCAATTTTCCTCCATTTCATGAAAGGATTCCTTGATATATAATGAGGCACAACATCATCATCAACCCACCCTTCAAACTACTCATTAGTAGCAGTTTATTATCTTGCTAGGAATCTGTGTTATGTTCAGACTCTTCGCAATAATCTGTATCATTGTCATCAGGATCACCTTCTCTGAATACTTCTTCCTCCTTGCCTAATCACTTTGACCACTTATGGGTGTCTACCATATCTGAGTCATTAACATGCAAAATATTAGAAAAACACAAAAATTTATAAAATAGGCATACCAAAACAACGGGCATAAACTGTACCTCATGGGTCGCGCGCGATGCTAATGTATCCCAGCAGATAAATTTGCCATGTAATTATATTTTAAAATGAAACAAACGGAATCTGTCGTAGTCAAGGGCAAATTAAACTTGAAGATTAGCTTTGCGCGGGAATACGACACAAGCAAGGCTTGCGCACCATTAGATGTAACTTAACTAACCTAACGAAACGTACGTTTTACAACGAATTAAGCTTAATATATTGCATTACTACATCTAGCTGTGAGGTATTCTCTAATACATATTGTTATATGTATCCGCGCATTATTATACATTAGGATAAAGCAATCGCCGATAAATCCACTGGAAGGTACAACGTAATTGGTTAATATTTCCTCAATATATCGGTGGGCCGTCAGGGATCTATCGATGACCACCAGCTCAGTGCGGGCCTCCTGGTTTATTCCTGCCCACACCATTACTGAACCTCGTCCATAGCACAGACAATGACTGAACGTGCACTACGCAAATCTTTCTCCAGTTCTTCTCCATGCTCTTTTCCGTTCATCTGGAGAATTTAAACAGAATCTGGATTCGTCAGTAAAAAGAACGTTGTACTATTGCCTTAAATTCCGATGTAAATGTTAAGTGGCAAATTCAGTCTCGCTACTCGGTTTGGGTCCAGCTGCTGTCTACAATCTTTTAAACCAAACTCCTTCAATCTCCGGTGAACTGTCCAGGTGCACTGTTATTTTTACCTCGGGCCTCTTGGAGTTGATTTCTTGACTGCACTAGCATTAGTTTGGGTTTCCTGCCACTACCTGTCCTACACTTTTTTCTGCACTTTTATCTAAATCGTTTGACCACTCTTGATGGTAAAGCGATAAACGTGAAAGATTCTTGCAACATATTCAGTTCGACGTCGATTAGTAGCTTGTTTTTAAGAATTTCTCACCTAAACTGTGTTCTAGGGTCTTTTCATATTATCGATAAATGATTTACTTATACCAAAACAGAAATAATAACAGCATAAATATCAATAGACACTGAGTTCCCTTATTTAAATCGCTTGTATCGTCTCCAATTAAAACTTCTTTTCGGAACCATTTTATTTCACCGCTCGATATCAATGCTATCTCCCCTAGTAAGGGCCATTAGAAGAAGAATTGAAGAGTAACTACCAGAAGGTCGGTACGATAAATTGGATTTTAGGTTAGGGTGCCTTTTTTTGCTTTAATAAACGATAACTGTAAAAAAAAGAAATGATAGTTACTATCTCGTAGACGAGGAGAACGTTTTTAAAAATTTTATTTCTTACAAGAAGGTTACAAGTACAACTGACTAACATAGGCGTTTCACTTATATTTACAAACTAATAAGTGCTTATGTTGCATGAGAATAAAGATATGGAAACTGCAGAATTGCAGTTTCTATGGGAATGTAACTCCTCTCGACGTAGATGGAAGCACATCCTGTGGTTGTGATTTCAAAATTAAAAAATGTTATCGATTGACTCATCTTTGGCAATTATTTGGACCTTCCTAAATCTTTTCTGAAAATATTTAAATATAAAATATAGTATTAATAATACAATAATAATATAGATTAATATGGTCCAAAAGCTGGTTCTTCTGACATAGATCGGGTTGGATATCTCTAGAAGGTTTCTTCTCTGCCCTTCGAGTTTGGCCTGTATTTTTTTCGTTTCCATTAAATTGACGGAATTTAAATCAATTGCAGGTGGATTGAAAGATACGGGTCCATGCTGGATTGTTCTGGTCAAATTTAGTGAAGGTAGACTAATTTCACTAAAAGGCAAATTGCTAGGTTTATAAGATTCAAGAATAATTGATTTTATTTGAATCTTGCATTCATTGGGTACTTCTAGTAGATAGGATCCTAAGAGTGGAACATTATCTCTTTGATTTCGTCAAGTCGATGTACTGACTATTCGGTTTAGTACAGTGACGAGCCATTTTCCATCAATAATATTTGTGGATTGTATCTCGTTTAATTGGATTTTGAATGGCTGGCAAGTGGTGACGTTTGATTCTTGTTTAATCAGCTGAACGGCACATGGTGGATTGTCTTCCAGGTAAATGCTGTGGGATTTGGAGACATCTTTGGTCCATATAGGCATACTTAGAGTTGCTTAGTGCGAGGTAAGGTTTATATGGAATGTTAATTAGAAACGACTTGTTATTTGGGACTGGTATTGGGTATAGATTAAAATATTAATATATTTCAGTCTCGACAAGTGGAAGTTCTAATATAAATACAATATTGAAACCTTTTAAGAAACTCTTAATTTCAATTAGTTTTTCAAAGCCCAGTATATTTTGAGAATTAATTGGTAGTGGTAATTTATCTGAACTTAAATGAGAGCTTAATGCCTTAATTTCTGATAAGAGTTCATATGGATCTACTATCGAGTTATGGAAAATATTGATCTTTGCAAAGGTTATTGCAACCTCTATTTTATCTAGCGTACTGTAGATAGTTTGATATATTAACGTAATCTGATTTATGATTACATATATTCGAAAATAATCGTGTAATTGAGTGTTGTGTATATCTACTTTTCTAACAGCATCTTCAATTTGAGAAATACGCGTTTTTAATATCATCTCGTTAGTGGTAATATTGGATATTAATTACTCTTTGAAATGCGTTAATTGTAGAATCCAATAACGTTATTTGATTTAATGTATCGACTCTCAACTTATTTTGAGTTGCTTGCAGAGTTGTTATTTTTTCGTCAATTTTTTCTGCATCACTTTGGTCTAGATTACCGGTTATGCATTTAATAAGTGATCCTAGTGGATTAAATAAGCCTCTTTTGTGCCTAATGTCTAAATTGGTAGAAATAATTTGTCTAATTAAGTTTTCTATACGTTTTTCAAGAGTATAGAGTGATGTCGTTGAATTATAATATTAATTATAATATGTAGTATCATTTTTTAAGCTATGGGAAAGCGTTTCTGCTTGAGATTTTACAGAATAAAACTGATTAATCAGCGAATTCAAGTTGACGTGTTGAACAAAGGAACAGTGGTTCGATGTTATTTTAGCTGTTCCTAATTTGAACGGTAGTAACCCTGGGTATCTGTTTAAGTCGTGGTATTTTATACCGCTTGACTCGACGGTCCAGGCACATCTGGAACAATGGGTATTATTTTAGATTCATTTATATAAATTATTTCTGTATGTTTAGTTTTTGGGATATAAAACCCAATTTGTAATTTTCTAAAATTTTTGTTTTAATTGTTTGATTCTTCTGCGATTTGATCGTATAGAATTTGGGTATTGTTTTTGTGGTTATTGATATATTCAGTATAAACATGAGATGGTACAAGATTCATGGGATCTCGCAAGTTTGTGTGTCCTAACACGAGTTCTTGTGGACTAAAATGTGTACTAGAATGGATAGTGTTATTGTATACTATAATGGCATATGGCATTAGGTTGGTTATATCAGAATTTGGATCTGATCCTCGTAATATTCTTATGTGTTCAATTAAGGCAGAATGTAGGCGTTCTACAGGTGAATTTGATTCATGGTGGTAGGGCCTTGTAAAGTGAACTTTAATGTTATGTGCTTTTAAAAGTTCGTCTACTAATACATTTTGGAATTCTGTTCCGTCATCTGAGATAATTTGTTTTGGTATTCCAAAAAATGAAAATAATTTTATTAGTTGGTCGCAACATGATAAGGCATTGCCATGGTATGGAAGTGCTTGACTGACTTTGGAGAATTTATCTAAGAATGTTAGAAATTTTTGTTTTCCGACAATAAAGGTGTCAATATGCACGATTTCAAATGGTTTACTAGGTGTTTCGGTGAGTACTAAGGTTGATCAGGTGGTCTTCGATTATACTTGGATCTTTGGCAAATTTCACAGTTATTGATATAATTTGTTACATCTGCTTTTAAAGATTTCCAGTAATAATTAGTTCTTAAAAATTTGAGTGTTTCTTCGATACCACGATGGTTTGTTTTTCCTTCGTGTCGAAATTTAATCATTAGTATTTTTCCATTTTCTTCGACATTATTAAGTAATTTTGTGCATTCGATAAGTTTCAAATTTCTAAAGTGATTGGTCATCATATCTCGCGGTCTTGATTTAAAAATTGATTAATGTCGTCATTGATATCTCTTGATTGATGGTCCTCATTGATATCTCTTCATTGATGGTCCGGGAGATGGCTATTAATAATCGAATCCGTTTGGAGAGCATTTAATTGTATTCTAGATAATGCGTCACAAATGCTGACTTTGTTGCCTTCTTTATATTTTTAAACGTAATGTTACTTATGTATGCCTTTATGCTTATTTTTATGCTAAGATAATAATTATAAACTATAATAGTGTGTCAGACATAATATTGTGTTATAAGCAAATACTAAATAGGACAAGCGTATATAATGAACTTATCTTTCTACGTTAAGCTATATTTATTTCTTAATGGTTAAATGTTTCATTTTTCTGAGAATTTTACCGTACGGGATAACGTGTCTGTATTAAAATATATCTTCATCTTCTTCCGTGCATATTTCGTTCCGTGTTTTACAGGTTGTTTGAAAAAATTTTTTGTCTTTGGGAAATGTTTTTAAAGGGTTTCCCTATAGTTGTAATTACTTTCATGCCATTTGGATTTTCGTACATTATAGGTATTGTAGCGTAACAAGTAACTATTTGCTTGCTTCCGCAATCTATAACTGCTAATAAGTGTTCTAATAAATCCATGCCTATTATTCCATCAAATTTATCATTAAAATCTAGGACATAGAATTTATAATATTCATCTACTTTGAATATTTTAAAAATAGGAATTATGATTGCTTCGTTATGATGTGATGTCGATTGTATAGTTTGGACTGAAAAGTCTTCTTCAAAGCTACATTCTTTGTAGAATTTTTCGACTATTCTGGGGGAGAGAACACTTCTACTACTTCCTGTATCGATTAAGAGATTAGCATTAAGTTCTGGTATATAGATATATGGTAAGTTTTTATCCATGCTATTAATGTATATTATATTCTCTTGGTTGGAAGTACGATCGAGTTTAGTTTTCTTATTTTTAGGTTCTGAGGGTTGGATTGTATTACTAAGCCTCTTAGGACTACATGGGTCTTGTGTATTGTATGTTTCTTTATTAGGTACTAATTCCTTGTTATGCAATATAGCAATATTTTTTTTTCCTACTTTCTCAGTTTGAGGAGAAATGGTAGTATTATTAATTCTGTTAGTTTCTTGTCTTATAGGATTGCAATTAAATCCTGATTTAGTTCTAGGGTTTCTTATTACTTCAAATGTATCGAAATTATGTACAGATGGTAATGCAAAAGGTAATATAGCATCTTTTGTTTCTAAGCACATAGTTTCAAGCGTCCAATTTGTTTTAAAAATTCCGTTCCTAAAATTCCATCGAATTTTGGACAAAAATCAAAAAGATAAAATTTATGATTTCCTGTACATTTAAAAGATGGGAATATCGGTATATGCATTACTTCATTATGCGTAGAAGTCGCATGTGCTGATTGCACTAAAAATGGTTCTATCATAATTGAGTTTGGATATATTTTATAAGCAATATTAGGTTTTATAAAGCTTCTATCGCTACCAGTGTCGATTAGAAATTTTGCATAAATCATTAATTGTATAATTATTTACTAAAATTAAGTTGGGGGGAAGTTTGGGTATCCCGAAAATTATCATTATTCGAATGTTGATTTATATAATTCGAATTATTTTGAAAAGTATCATTTTCATAATACATATTTTCGTAAAAGTCTTGTTCTGGGATGTTTGTATCAAATTGGGTATTTTCATATTCTGGACAATAATATTGATTGTCGTATAATTGATTATCAGAATAATCAATTTGTTCTGGTTGGTTTTCAGAATAATCGGGTAAATTGTTTAGAGGTTCAACCGATTGATTGAATAACTCTTCAACGACGTATTTTTGTCTTGGTTGTTGCGCGTTTCTTAAAACAGTGTTTCCAGAGGAAACATCCATAGGTTCAGGTTGTTGCGTTCACATAATTGAGGATGGTCGCTTGTCTTTGACATAATTTGAATTATTAAAATAATTTAGTTGAGGTCTAAAATTATTTTGAGCTTGTCTTTGTATAGAATTTGCAAAATTTGGTCTTGGTTGAAACTGTTGATTAATTGACCTATTTTGAGTAAAGCTTGGATTATTAGAAGTCCATCTATTAAATCCTAAAAATTGCGGTCTGTTTGCAAAAGTATTATTTCTAGGAATAAATTGTGAACTATGTAAACTCGATTGTGGACTATGTTGTGAATCCCATTGTGGACTATGTACCACATTTATTGGAGTATTATCAGAATAATACCTTCGATTAATATTTGGTGATTTTTGTACATTAGAAGGCATTATTGTGGTTTTTGTATTTAAATTTCCGCGATTTTTAAAATATAAGAAGTTCTCTTCTTCTTGAGCGAAAAACATCGCTTCTTGGAGTGACGTTGGATTTTTCAACGTACTACTAATTGCATTATGATAACTAAGTCCATTTATAAATGTTTTTAGAATTAAATTACCATACTCGCTTATCTTTAATAGTTTAAGTTTTCTGGTATCGTTAGACATATTTACTTTTGAAAATAACAAACTTCTCGCATCTTGTAATCTAATACCAAATTGTTGCGTAGTTTAATTATTTTCCGGCTTTAACGTAATAATATCTTGTATTACACAATCGATTGATCTTTTATCGGAAAATGTATCAATTATGGCTTCTTTGACTGAATCCCTAGTTTGTAATTCTATTCTAGACGCTCTTAGATCAGCAGCTCTACCAAGTAGTTTATTTAAGATTGTATCGAATAAACAAACATTTATTTGTGCAGCAGGATTAGCTATAATTGTCACATGCATTAATAAAACGATTTATCTGTTTTTGATTTCCATCAAATAAAAGTATATTTTCGGCTTGGTATCTAATTAACGCATAAATAGGGTTTGCCATTTTGCCATATTTAATTATTTACTTATTAACTAATATTTAAAAATAAAGACTAGAATTAAAATTATCAGATCTTCCAATTTATACGAGAAAGAAATAATAAATCGATAAGTTAATCAATAAAAGGATATTAAAGTAATGATGCACTTACAACAATAGAAGTACGACGATTTTCATTCTTAACTGCTAGGCCCAATAGGAGGAGCGATGCTTGTCTCTTCCCTGGATTAATCGGAAAATCTGCTTGACAAATCCTACCGACTGCGCCAGTTACTATCTCGTAGACGAGGAGAACGTTTTTAAAAATTTTATTTCTTACAAGAGGGTTGCAAGTACAACTGACTAACATAGGCGTTTCACTTATATTTATAAACTAATAAATGCTTATGTTATGAGAATAAAGATATGGAAATCTAGGAAGGCTGACGTAATCTGCAGAATTGCAGTTTCTATGGGAATGTAACTTGATGATAATTTTTATACACGGTGAGCTCGTTGAATTTAAACTTCGATTTTTCGACTTTTGGCACGATACCTCAAAATATTTATTCGAACACTGAACAATCTGGACCAACCAAACTTTCGTACATTAAGTTACCAGAAACTCGCATCGAACCGATTGAAAATGAGAAAATGGTGATTTTTGAAGTTAAAACCATACTGGCGTATAATTCACTTTTACACAAGTATTTCAATGGGACCGGAGCTCAGAGGTAGAGCATTCGCCTAGCACGCGGGAGGTAACAGGATTGATGCCCAGCGCCTTCAAGATTTTTGTTTAATTTTGTTTAGTTTGTAATATCGCTTTGTTAAAGTTTTCAGTTTTGTCGTGCGGTCTTCAGCACACATCGTATTTTCTTTTAATAAGTTGATTTTTTTCTTTAACAATTATGGTAGATATATTTTATAATAAAATGGATCCCCTGTACAAAAACTTCATATTTATTCTATGAAATTATAGTTACATATAATTTAATGTATCTTATTTTACAAACAATAATTCAGCAGTCTCACGTAACATACCTATTAACATAAACCTAACTACTCCGAAAGTTAGGCTTATGCTATTAATAAACAAGAACATGACTTGACCCGAGTAGAAATCGCATTCCGATGTTCACGCCCGCGCCCCAAACTCAAAACTCAGCTTTAGCGATATTAACGTTTGCCAACAATATGCCTATATTCCTACTTGTACAGATTTAAATCTCGGCTAGACTTAACTCTCGCAATGCATAATTGAATTTGAAATTTTACGCAGCAATGCTTTTTGGGCATCGGCATATATTGGCGGAACGGAAACCACTGGACCTAAATTTTCAGTTTCAAAGGGAGCACGCATTATTTGCGAATGTGAAACATAGTATCTACTTTAGGAAAGAAATATCACATTGGATCATTTCAAACGTTGTAAATTGCCTCGTTTTTCCACCTTTTAGTTTATAGCGGAAATGCTTTGCCTGAGGATGATCGCTTCGGAGTAGCATTATTTAATCATTTAGATATATTTAGATACTGGATTTTACTATGCAATCTCTAATGACGACTTCTAATGAATAACAGCAAGCTAAGCTGACACCAACTAACCCAAACTTAATCGAGATTGATAGACGTGTTCTAAGTTTAGACATTTTATTTTAAATTTTATTTTAAAGTAAAAATTAGTTTATGGCTAAATTACACAGATGCTGAACATTTTAAATAAAACTTCAAAGCGATATACACCTACAGGCATACAATTTTTTCCATTCAAAACGCTGAGCTAGTTTAATGACCTTATTACCCTCCGATTTTTCCAGAAAATGTTCACATGCTGCCATATACACTACAGGGAGCAAAAAATTATATTTCTTTTTTCTTCATACGATGAAGAATAATTTAGCACGCTCGTTTAGATGTTTTTTACTACAAAGACTCAATTGGCGTGCAGGTTATGTACCTCAGATTAGGGATAGATCTACGTCCGGTGAGAAGAGATAAAAAGGCACTTCAGTACAATAATAACAATGTCCATTCGTCAGAGACATAATAAATTTACACTGTACCCGATTATTAAAACAGTTGAAGTATGGTTTGAATTGCTTTTAGGTCTTGGACCGTGTTTATAATAAAGTTATTTAAAACCGGCGTTGTGTTTTAATTTATGGTTAGGTTTGATTATTTCATTAGGTAGTTATTTAGGTGTTCTTAGTTTATCTTAATTTCACTCAGCATTTTAATAAACTATAACTATTTAACGTCAAAAATCACTTGACTTAGAATTTTAACAGATTTATCTAGATTCGACTTTTAAGTACTTTCGACGGGTATTCCCCAAGAAACTACGCTCCTGTGAGCTGCATCTCTTGAGTTGGGTTTGAAGATTAGGATATCGGTAGAATAATTAGATCCACTTTCCTGAGAATAGCGAGCAATGATTAGAGAGGAAAAGATGAGCGACAAAAGCCAATCGGCCTGATGGTCCGCTTGATTATTCATACAATACAATCTGCTGACTATTGCAATTTCATAATTGTCTGCGCTGTTCGCGTTCGTTGTTTATAGTGCATCTTGAATGCATATAATACATACATACATAATATTTTCCTGTCTAAGTTCACACTTAGGACAGGGTGATAATTAATTAGTAGTTTACATATTTCTAGTAGTTCACACATTCCCCACCGTGATCACGTTGAACCTCAACGCTTGCCAAGATCTCTACGATTAACAAAAGAGAGAAGGACCTCAATTTGAGAAAACACATCGCGCTTTACAAAGCTAAGGATAATTTACAATACATCATATCATCGGTAGTCTTGTTACGTTCTGGCTCATACCTGACCACTTGTAAGGTCCCTCTAACACAGCTTTCACCTTATATGGTGGTGCAATGTCCCTACTTGGTCCGAGGCTACCATATGATAGATGCAAGCCCATTTGATGGGACTCTTATTGGTTGCCATTGTTGTGTTTTGCACATGTAACAAACGAAATATATATATTTAAAAATTATCCTAACAACATTATAAGTTTAAACTCCTGCTTACTAAACCATAGTTTCTTGAACTAATTTTTTGAAAATTGTTAATAATAGTTATTCCCTTAATGCTTTTATCCATAGCATTAAAGGTTTATTGAATTTATTTGCTTATCACTTATTTATAAAGACTATCCTGTCTCTGAAAATTTTACCTAATAACATACCTATGTTAATAATATTACAGTTTATTCAACTTATTCCTAATAATTTTTAAAAAAGTCGATCTATACACACTTTACCGACTTTGTTGATAAAATATTAATTTTTGCAATTGCCCACTTATCCAATTTTCATATGTTTATTGCAACAATTTGTACTATTAGATAATCGTTTAAAGTTATTTTATGTTTAGGTTTATTTCGAGTTACCAAAGTCTATATTTGTACTTTATCCACACCGTTTCGGAAATAATTAAAGAAAACCATATTAAGGGACCCATTTTTGAGAGGCTCTAGCTCCCTTCCCGATATATATTTATAAGAAAAATTTTAGTTATTTTTGACCGATAAATACATGGTTGATGTTTTGTCCACTAATCTCGCGACACCCTGTATACCGTTAAATTTTAAGAGTTTTCAAAATAAATGCTTCCATATAATACAGAATGTTTGAAAATTACATCACTTTTTATGGCTACGCTACACCTGATAAGAAATGTAAAAATTAAGAAGAAAGAGCTTTGCCTTTGACAATAAAATTTACATAAATCGGTACCTAGTTTTTATGTGTACATACTTAAAAATCCCTATCACTTGTATACCTAACTACATTAGAGGTAAGCATTTTTATATCAAAACAACAATTTAGAAACTAACATGAAATATATTAAATTATTATTAGGTACCTATTTAAGTTAACTATTATTATCCAAACAACTATTGCAAACAAAAAATGTAAAATTATTTAAGAAGTTTATGCCTAATATCACATCTACACCAAGAACTGATACACAAAAGACACTTATTAACGAAATAAAACAGTAAATTATTTAATTACTTTTTATTTGCTCAAACCGAGACCGAGATCAAACCGAGATAAGACCGAGACCAAGGTAGTCTCGGTCTCGGTCTCGAGCTTCGAGACCGGAGACCGAGACCGAGACTGATTTTCTTCGGAGACCAAGACCGAGACTTGCCAGGTCTCGGTCTCGGTCTCGCGAACCCCTACCTGGGAGGGATTTTTGAGAACGATTGACATTTTGAGAAATGGCGATCGGTTTATTATTGTAACTTTTGCATTTACAGTTTTACTAATGCATGAATTTGACTTGGGGGAATTTACATAACTACAAATTCACAATTTTGAAGTAATCATACCTTTCTCTCAATTTTTTGACTAGCATTTAGCTCATTTTTAGAACTTTCCTATTCAATCAACTTTTTGTTGACCTTTCATTTTTTTGCACTTAATTATTATTGTACTTAAGTCAAGTTTAATCATTTTTTTTTCTGAGTAAATTTGAGTATCAGAATTATTTACGAATCTTGTATTTTTGTTCATAGATTTAATTCTTAAGTAATAGAGTTTAAAACTTTTTGCTCATTTTGTTTAAATCACTGTTCATTTTTCATTTCTTCTTTTGATATCAACCAACATTCTGGCTTAAAACCAATTTTTCTGTTTGCATATTCCCATAGAGCTCGGCCAAAGAGCTCGCATTGATTGTCAAGAATCAAGCCAGAATACTATTTTTGCAAAGCCTAGACGGACCAGCCGCCATAAGATAATCGGTCCAAAATTCCTCTGGTATTATCTTAACCTATAAACAGGCATCTTGAGAAGAGGAGTGAGATAAAGAGACTCGTGTCCAACTAGGGTCAAACGTCTAGACGAAGCTAAGTATTTTGTTTGCCAATCTGAAGACTATTGTAAAGACCAGAATATTTAATTTATAACTAATTTTAATTATTGATATTTCAACTGATTTTTTTTCTTGTCAACTCTAAAATTTAATTAATTAATTTAATTTTTCAAAACTCTAAAGCAATTTGTTTAACAGGTACTATTTTAAATTGTTTCAGTCCAATTCTATTTATTTTAATAAATTATTGTAAATTTGTTTCTAAGAATATCTTTCATTTCCTGCGGGAAACGAGATTCCGCGATTCTCAACGTCTATCAAGTGATTTTTGTCAGTTCTTTTAAGCTTTTATTGGTACTACTTCATTACTTGCCAGTTCCTTTGAGAGTTAGGGAGTGTCTTGCGCCCATATAAAAATATATTGCTAACAAATAAGATAAATCCACACCTAAAGTCTCATAGCCAGTATACGATTACGTTTCCATAAAATCAGGAACATTATTCGTTACAAAGTTTCAATTTTCATAAATTGATCCCGTTCCTCGAGTCATTGCGCTGTGTTTATTGAATAATCCTGAGAAATCGATTATGCGATCCCTTAATAGCCCGATTGCACAAGGTAAAGAACTGGTTTATTCTGGTACAATGATATCTGAGACCGCTGCTTCAGTTTTTGTTGCATTAAACTTGTTACGGTAATTTTAACAACTCCGTAACATCAGGTTGTTGCGAGTTCACTTGTACTTATTTTTGATTTAAAATAATATATTTCCATCTTCAACCTGTTTTCAATTACTGTCTGAACCGACCCGGTAACAACACTGTGGAAAATTCCGCGTTAAACAGTATGAAAATGTTAACAAATAATGAATTCTTATGTTGCCTATCAAGTTCATTTAAAATGTTTTATGTCATACCAGTACATTATTGTGTTTTTATACCTTAGATACCATTTACATAATCGATTACTTTATGCCCTTGCGGGCATAAAGTCCACTTTATGGCCCGTGCGGGCATAAAGTACACTTTATTGACTCAAATAATTGAATTGAATTCGTATTTTTTTTTATATTTACATATTGTGAATGCAATAACGAACTATTATGACATAAAAGTTTGTATGCACCACGGGTATTAATAGATGTGTACGCCCTCGGGCGACTTATAAACCCTCTGGCCAGAGGCCCTCGGGTTTGAAACATTGTCGCCCTCAGGGAATAAACATCTATTTAATACCCTTGGTACATGAATAACTATTTTGTCTATTAAATATATCAGTCGATAATTATTTAGTTAATATAAAATGAGAATTAATATTATGGGTTGAATTTACATAAATAAAGCACTAGTATACTATTTAGAATTGTTAAATAATTTCAAATATGCAGCTCATATTTTATGCTTAAAATTGGTCGCTTCGTACGGTAGAAAAGTTAAATAATTGTGACGACTGCGCGTCGGTGCAATTTTTTTCGAGAAGTGATTCTGATGGAAAGGTATGACAGGAATTTAGATCTATCTTGTACCGGCGACCAGATCGAGAAGGTTGAGAAGGTAGGCTCGTAATTCTCTTTATTTCTAGCGTTATCTGATTTTGATTTCAAGTTTCCTATATTGAAAAGTCTGTGGGCAGAATGAAACTGCTAAGCTCGTGAATATCTGATATCTGCCTGCTATCGTGTCATATACCACGTAGTATTTTGCCGTGGGTATGTTTCTGCCTGTAGGGCATGTGGAAGATTGGTTTTTTTAAGCTTTGATAAGAAAATAACGACTTGACCTTATAAAAGCGGGGAGTGGTTTAGTTAATCAACCCAACTGAAAAATCGATCAAATTGGCCTATAGGGTTCGCATTTAGGTTCTAGTTAGAGGTAGCAATTTTTAAAAATTAATAAACAAAACCATCTATAGTGTAGAAGACTCAGGCTAACTTTCTCTAGTTTCGTTATCGGTTGTTATGGGTTATATGTGAGATTAGAGTCAAGCTTAGTTAGTTATTGATCGACCTATATAAGTATTTTATCGTCACTTCAGATATTTAAAGAGCACCTTCTCAAGCCCTTCTTGACCTTGGTGGGTACCTGATCATAATAGCTTTGTTTCTCTATTTTTATTCAAATTTGTCATTATCTTTATTGTTGCATTAAGCCGATTTTTGAGTTAGAAAGTAGCTTTCAGGCAATAATTGAATTCTGATTACCTGTTTAAATTTATTGATTTCACTTTTGTTTTTGCCTGATTATTGTAATTGTTTTTTGCTTTCATAATGTAATACACATTTTAAAGTAGATTAAAATATTAAGAAAATGATTCACTTCACATCAATATTCAGACATTGCTCGTCGTATGAAGGAATAGAATTACCAGCTGATTAGAACAATAAATTCAAAACGAGAACGTTGTAGTTATCTAAGTAGATCAAAGTAAGTTACATATTTCCATTGGATTTAGCAGAAAACCCAAAATAAATTAATATGATCTTTAGAAATCACATTAATTACCTATGTACCTATCTTTATTGTAGATTCTTTTCACTGTAATATTAATTTTGGAGAAAAAACAAGTCGTTATATTTTGGCATTAACCATTACTGCTAATATAATTTTGAAGTCCCTATAAGCAATCAAGAATCAAAGAGATACGCGATGAATTAGTATTTCTCGTTATTTTAAATAATTTTAAAACAGTTATATGCTCTAAAATCTCTAAACTTCTTCTGCTTAAAGCGTTAATCACTTAAAACTTGGAATCAAAAGTTTAGGGAAATAGAATTGTGTAGTTAAATTCATTGACTCTACCGAGATTAGCAAACTAAAATCTACTCGTTTTTTGGTTATTTAAAAGTATGTTTTTTTATTTGGAGACTGTAACCTTGTTAAAATGGTAATCCTAATAATCCTAATTTTCACGTGCAATTCCCAGGAACCTCTCACTCGACGAATCTGCTTATATGCAAATCAAGTTAGTTTCGCCTTTAATCTCCAGTATAGTAATCGTTTTACGGATACCGAAAACTTCGGTATATAGCTACGGAAGTATATTCGGTAATGAAGTTCTAATTACTTGTAGTAATAGTACTCACTCGATTAACTGGCCATCCGGCCATGGTATTTCCGGTCAAATTGAAGTGGCCATCAATTTAGAGTATCCGCACAATTTAGGTTACTTGTCAGAACTATCTAGCCTATATTTAGAAATTTTATTGACATGCTTACACTTCACATTGCAGTTGCCGATTTGAGTAGGTCGAGGTTTACGAGTATAATGGAATAGAAAATTATACATTTTAATGTTAATTTATTTCCCAGTTAAGAAGTGTATAAATAGAACAAGCAATACATTCATATAAGTAGTAGTAAATCATGTTATGCCATTCAGCCCATACATACTTCGGCTTTTTTCGATCGGCGTTAGATTTCAGCTTAGAGGCAAAAAATACAAACTCTCTATCCACATCATCAAACTCACCTAAGAAATCACTTTTCGTTGTGTTCGAAATTTTAGGATTTTCATTTTTCATCTTTGGTTTTTCCACATTCTTGCTTGTATTTACTTTTCATTCTTATTAACTCCAATTCCTGTGTCAGGTGAATGCTAAAATTATTAACCTTAATTTTTTTTGGTAAATCTGGTAAATGATTTTTTTTTGTTGGGGATTGCTAATTACAGGCTACTTGTGGGAAATGTGATGGCTACTTTATCTTTAGGTTTTCATTTTTTAAACCAGAAGAACTTGGCTGTGATTTCATAATTTGCTGAGATAACAAGTGACTCTGTTTTGAAACACGCATTTAAAATCATGGTGTATTAAATCTGGATCTGCAACACTAAATTCGTTTACAGCTTTTTCTATCACAGCTACTTTTATATAAGCTTTGTTAAATAGACTTGATAAAACATTTTTGTGTGTATCACTCTCGTGGAGGGGTTTTATTTCATGAATAATTCATATTTCCTTCTGGCAAATATTAAAATCAAAAGTCATAGAATAATATAATTTTAAAATAAAATGGATTCAAACTGTACTACGATATGTACATACAATTGTATACCCTCTTGGCAATAGAAATGGACAAAATCTGAAATCAGAAAAGAGTGCAAATCATGTCATTCATAATATCCACTATCAAAGATGTATGAGAAAGGCAATGCTAATGGTAGTAATAACCCCGTTCGCCTCATACTGCTACAAAATAATCCAAACGGATAAAAATTCAAACAAAAAAATGCTATAATAATTCAAAAAATATTCTAGTTTCTTATATCGTTTCGTACTGAATTTGATATTGATTTATTTTTGTTTCAAGAACCTTTTTTTACTTACGCCAAAGTTAAAAAAATATTTTCTAAATCTTAATTTGGTTTAAAATGTATTTAATGTTTAAATGTTGTAACATTTTAAATTTCGTATATATTAACTTAAATTTGATTTATATTTCGCACATTCGATATGTATTTTCGTTGCCAAATTATATATCCCCGGATATTTGATAGAATTTCGACATCATCATTTCAGTTGCACCGCTAAATGCAGTTAAAATTTCTAGCCTGGTACCTGCTTATTGTTTTCAACACGAAACAGTGATTCATGCGACTCGTGCCAGATGGAGTACTGCGGTTATCCAAAAAAATACTTTTGTACTATTTCATCGTCTAATTGTACTAAAATCATTGTTACAATTTATTAATTTAATCGATTGTTCTTGATTCTGGTTCGCATAGATGTTAGCTGGTTTGGGTAGAATCATCTATTGCTTCTTTTCTTGTTTGGTCTCGAAATACATATTTAAATGTGCAAAATTTCACGTTACCTAGTGCTGGTTTAGTATTAATGAGTTTAGTATGCTCTTGAAGTTTTTCTTTGTGAAGGAACACTTGGTCGAGGTGAATAGGCAGGCCATGGCCATGTAACTTTTCTAGGGTCGTTGGGTAGAACCAGTCGGTAGCTCGCATCTGAAACCTTTCAGACCATCTTAATGGGATTTTGAGCTAAGGCTATATAAATAGGTTTTTGCATATCTTATATCTGTCTGTATTTTTGATTAATTAGGTAATTTCTTCGTTGGAGGATTTTTATCTGCCAGACTCGGAGAGTCACATGGAGGTAAATATGTAACAGTATTTAAAGAATGTATACATGAATTTAATGTTCCTAAAGAAAAAAATTATATTTTCTCTTAAAATAATCTATAATGGCTAAATACCATTAAATTATATTATCTTCTAGTTGCAATGTGGTTTTAATATCTCTAATTAAACTTAAAATGTTATTTCTAATCTAACAATTTGTAAATTAGATTTTTTACCATTAGATTACTTTCTGATTTGACCACTTTAATCAAACATCTATCTAAAACTTAGTTTTTAAAGCTTTAGTTAAACTATAAATGTCTTTTAGGAATAACCTACTGATTATTTTCATGGTTTATGGTAATTTTGCTATTCATACTGTATTGGGCTTCATTACATTGTTCAAAATGCCTGTGTTGCCACATTTTGGGTCACTTCACCAAATTTAATTCTAAACTCTTTATAAAATTATATTCTCATTTTGGAGGTTAACAATGTCTTATATGATATTATTATATATTTTTGATATTATTGCAAGATTAAATTAAGGGGTTAGTGGTTTAATAAAGCTCTATTTTGCTGGCTGGGGATTATGCCAATGAACTTTCCTTTCGCTTAAGTAATTAAGCTAAAGCAATTGAGTAATTAATAATTAACTGGGGGTTTTCTATTGAACTGCTGCGCTGGTCACAGGTACCGCCAATGAATTGTGTCTAGTGTTTTGCACGATTTATATTTTTAGGGTTTTAATTTTACCTCTTCCATCCTTACTACCTATTTGCTAGCTTGCTTGTGGTGCTCGTGATTCTCGCAACTTATATTAACTGACCACTTGTGATTAGTATTCAGTGGTTACTGTTGGTATAGCTGGATAGTTGTTGAGACCTGAGTATGTGAGAGCATCCGTGCTGATTTGAGAGCCAAGAGATACAGACAAGCCAAACCTATTTTATTTTCATTCAATTGTACGTGAACATTCTAATGTAATAATGAACTTTTTATCTTTGGTGAATTAGTAATTGCATTCTTATTAAATGATTAGATTCGTAATCGTAGCCGTAACTACGGTTTATAGACTTGATTGCTCGTATATTTGAAAGATACATTATTTGCTTACTGGAGCTTTTATATTTGCAAAACTTTGCTTTTAAGCTGGTTTCCATGAGTCGATGATTTCTATATAGCAACTAGTTTTTATTACACGTAAAGCCTGTGTAGTTAGTATTTGTTATACTGACTCCGGTAAATGTCTGATATTGCGGCGAACGATTCGTGACCACGACTTAGCTGGTTTAATTAGCTTTAAGTTTTTATATCAGTGTGCAACTTGTATCGATATCTAACATTAGCCTATTCATTTGAATAGCTGTACGAGCCTTAACAACTTATAGGTTAGAGTGTATATATTTATCTTATTGTTGAAACCGTCTGATAATTTTGCATATTAGTATATATGCCTTGATATTTTGCCTCGCTTATAAGCATTCGTATTTTCGCTGTCATTATTTAATAATCCGTACTCAATTAAATATAATCGATCTCTACAAATATTTAATATAGGCTGTTTGCTTAACTTTATACTATTTGATTAATAGTTAGTGACTTACTGCACTAATTAATTTGTTAATTAATTTCATTTAATTATTTCATTTTATTTAATTAATGTTTGCCAATTTACTTCGTTGATTAATTTCCTAATTAATATCATTAAACTAATCTTTCGTTCGATTAGTAGTTGGTGATTTACTTCACTAATTACTCTGTTAATTACCTTCACTCAATTTATTGTACCCTAGTTAACTTCATTTATTAATTTGTAATTTGATTTCACTAAATTAATTCCTTAATTATTAACTTCAGTGATTCTTAATTTTGATTGATATACTTAATTGATCATTGGATACTGGATAACTTTAATATAATTCAGTATTAGGTTGTAAAACTGATCTCGGCGCGGTTATTAGTGAAGTGTTCTATTTCTTTTTTTTGCGTTTTACTATTTAACTTGTATAGATTTATTGCAATATAACTACCTTATGGTCATAGCCTAAATTAGTTCAGTTTGTATGTTAGCTTTCACCCTATATTTAACTTTTAATTTAAACTTCAATAGCAGGAGACCTGATCCTTGTATCAAATAACATTATCAATAAACTTACTTGCAAACTTATTCATAAATTTATTTAGTTATTGAGGAGTGGTAACTAGGACATCAAAGGCAGTTAGCAGTTCAACTGGTAGAGAGCTGCTGCCGCCCTTAACCGAACCCCATCTCTCAACTGCCTCTTCTCATATAAATAATTTCTGTTCGATTTTATTTTATTGTTCATATTATTTCAGTATTATTTTACATGTACTGTCTGCTATTAAACAGTGTGAGTATGGCAATGTAGTAGAAATATATTTCGTTTGCTCGAAATGTATCAATTTATTTTAAAAAACGATAATTGTCATGGGCGTAAACAGGATTTTTTCTCAGGGGGGGGGGCGAGCCGTAGACAAGGCCGCAGTAATGGCAAATTTTGGGGGGCCACGCCCAATTTTTACACAAAAGTCATGAGTCGGTTAACTTCGCAGGGGGGGCCACGGCCCCCCTGGCCCCTCCCTGTCTACGCCCATGATAATTGTTATAATATATGTACTTTAAAACAATGTATTTTTACTTTTTTCCACAGGGCACACCCTCTGGATATGATTAGGAAGAAAACCCTGAGGGAAAATCAAAAACGATTATAATAATGGTAATCACAATAATGGTAGTAGAATAATATCAGCACCAAATTTTTAGAATTCATTCTGAAAAACTAAGTAGAAAATGAATGGTGCCAAAACTGCCAGATATGTCAAATGATAATTGAAGCGATTGAACAACTAATATCGGAATGTATAATGCTCGTCTCAAATAAATAAACAAAAAGGCTTAATCTTAGAGCGAATATTTCGCTCACGTATAAAAATTCTCATAAGAAAATGGCAATTATTGAATCAGTAATTTTTTAAATTATCGGTAGTGATAGACCACATCGATAATTCAATTACAGGCAGGTGCCTCGTTACAATTTCAAAACGCTATAATAGCCTAATAAGATAAATTTCAAATCACTTGCTCGGGAACTACATTCGTTCATTTTCATAATTTGAATGCAGTTTCCAGATACAACGCTGTCATGAAAAATTCTCGGTAATTTTAATGTACTCGTAGTATTAAACACGAATATTCTACTTCCCAAATTAACACTTAAAACTAGATTAGTAAATGATAATGGTCAATATTATCATAAACCTAACGGAGTAGTTAGGTTTATGATATTATAAATAAGTACTTTGGCCCTTGAAATTAGGGATCTTCTTTTGCACTGGGATACGGCCATCATCACATATAAACCTATTGCAAGTTTATCGGTCAGATATTGTTATTTTTAACTAGCATAGTTTCTACAGTGGAAGAAGAAAGAAAAAATAAAAAGTATATAAAACTAGGTGAAGAATATATGAAAATACATCATCTTAATAAAATGCAAATTATCCCCATAATAGTCAGTATCTAAACTATCGTACACAAATCTGTCATATTGGAAACGTGCAGAATAGTAAATTTTTAATATGCAAAATTATCTTATGTTTACCTGAAGTCACATACTTACCTGAGGGCACGTACATAGAGACGGACCAGTTGGCCCCCCTATAGGTGTCACCTTGTAGATGAGAGTTATAAAATATAATTAAAATAATAATAATAATAATAATAATAATAATAATAATAATAATAATACTAATAATAAGGGAGACACATGGAGCCCAAAATGGTTTATCCTAGCTCTCAACCCACTAAGCAGCCTTTTAAAGTCGATAAATATTGGATACAGCCCAACAAAAGATTAGAAAATATCACACCTGTTCTACATGGACGATCTAAAGTTATATGCTCCGGACCAAAATCAACTATCCTCGCTATTGGAAACCAATACTATGTTCTCTAAGGACATACGAATGAACTTCGGACTAGATAAATGCACATCACTTATAGCAAAAAAAGGTAAAACAACGGAAACTAACAACATAGAGCTTTTAATAAATAACATAACATTCCCTACACTACCTAGCAACGAAACATACAAATACTTAGGAGTAAACGAAACACTTACACATAAAGCGAAAGAAATGAAAGAAACCATAGAAAACAAATACAAGAACAGGCTAAGAAGAATCATGCACTCCCAACTCAACGCAAAAAATAAAATTAAGACTATAAAAGACCTGGGCAATACCCATACTAACCTACTCATTCGGAGTCACACAATGGACCTTAACGGACGTACAAGCACTAGACAGACTAACAAGAAAAATCCTAACGGATAACAGAGCCCTACATCCTAACTCGGCTGTTGAAAGATTGTATCTACCTAGGAAACGACGAAGTTGTGCCGACAAAAAACTACCAAAAGTACATAACAAGAACTAACATAGAAAACGATAACTGTAGAGTGTGTAAATCCATGCCCGAAACGATACAACACATAACATCAGGATGTTCTATCCTAGCACAAACAGAATACCTAAACAGGCACAATCTGACAGCCAAAATCCTCCACAAATACTTACTCCACAAACATAACATTAAAACAATAGAAGAGCCGTACTACAAATACACACCAGACCAAGTCAACGAGAACCAGAATTACAAAATATACTGGGACCGAGGAATTATAACTGATAAAACAATTGTAAACAATAGACCAGATATAACAGTAATAGACAAAATTAACAAAATCAGAATGTTAATAGATATTGAACACCCCCTGGACCACAACATACAGAAGACAATAACAGAGAAAATACGAAAATACACGGACCTAGCTGAGGAAATAAAATCAATGTGGAAAATGGAAGAAGTCCTAATCCTCCCCGTAGTCATATCAGTCACAGGCCTCATACCACCGGAGTTACCCGCAGGATTCACGAAACATAATCTTCCACATCAACTAATAACAGACATGCAAAAATCAGTGATCCTAGAAACATGTCGGATAGTCAGGAAAATCCTAAAATAATAAGTCAGCAAGGTGTGAGTTTTGGGAAAGCCCTCACTACCTTTTACCACATATGTAAATGTGAGACTAAACAAAAAATAATAATAATAATAATAATAATAATAATAATAAAATTATGCATATTACGAAAAATAACGATTCTTTTATTTTGTAGATTATGAAAGATAAGCTGACCGATTGCAAAAACTGTCAGATGAAGAGGAAATTGAAGGTTATCACATTGAAAAAGTTGAAAGAAGTTGCAAATGAATCAGTTTTTTCAGAAGAAAGTCATTATAATATAAGAATAATACAGTAACTTATTGTCCTTATATACTTAAGTTGTAGAGAATTACAGGTGCAAGAAAACAACAAAAAAGCAGATTCCTGTTTTCAAAAAAGTTCGGACGTTTCAACTTTTATTAAGTCTATTTCAAGGCTCCAAACCAAAAATATCTGAAAATACAATAATACACTGATAAAGTATCGCGTCCTACACCATCAATAATATACCACCTCAACAGTAAAACGAGATAAAAGACACAGATTTACCTCAACAGAAACAAAGCAATCTCAGACATATTAACAAGTCATACAAATTTTTCAAGTAAAACGAGATAAATGAAACAGATTATCTTTATTTTTTTTCTTTTCGCTCCTTTTTTTCTGTGTAAAAATTGAAAAATAAACAGTCAATTCCCTGTATAACAGAAAATAGTGAAAATCCCAGTCAAAGAAATATACATACACAAAATTCCATTATATAATAACAACAAGAAGAATAAATTCAGAAATCAGGTTGCCAACACAAATAATATAGACCTCTAAATAGACAAAAACACAAAAACGAAAACATTCGTATCTTTTCAGATATGGAATCCTGTGTCACATGAATAGATACAATTGTCTCCTGATACATCAAGGAAACACTATTATAAATTATAAAACACGAAGTATCCACATTAATTTAATAGGCCGCCACAATTTCTCGCTGAACATCGACTTAAAAGTAAATAAAAGAAATACGAAGTACAAACTTGCGTTTTATAATACCAAGGAAGTTACTTTCAATGTGTCACGATTAAAAGATCGAACACCTCTTGTATCACCTGTACCTTTGAACCGGTAATCCTTAATTGTTGTTGTGGTGTCCTATTAAATGTTGATGCTATGTGTTTTATAATTTGGTTTTTTATATATTCTTGTGACACAGAATTCCCTTATTTGGAAAAACAGTTATGTTTTTCTTTTTTTTTTTGTCTGTTCAGAGGTGTATACTATTCATATTTCGCACTTGATTTCTGAATAAAAGAGGAAATACTTTTCTTTTGTTATTAAGATTTGTTGTTATTTTATATTTTAGCTATGTTCGCCTATTTTCTGTTATACAAAGAAACTGAATGTGTGTTATTTAATTTTTCCAAATAAGTTAACCTTAACCGAAATGTCAGGTGTAAAAGTTTTTGTTAGAATTTTAACATATCGCCGTGCACCCGTCAGTAGGTTTTTTAATATGATTTTTGTGTACTGACTATTGTCCGCCACATTTACCGATTTTAATTATTTATGTTTTTCTTATACCATGAGATCTGTGAAAAAAAGATGGGAAGGAAAAACTGTGTCTCTTGTTTTGTTTTACTTGAATTTGTCAATTGTATAACTTATGATAATATGTTTTAGATGATTTTCCCAATTATTGCTTTTTTCTGTTGACGTTGTTTATTGTTGATGGCGTGGGAATACTTTGGCAGCGTATTACTGTATTTCTCATAGTTACTTTTTGTAAGTAGCTTTGAAAAAGTCTTAATAAAAGTCGAAACGTTGGCACTTTTTTGCAAAAAGGAATCTCTTTTATCGTCCTGCACCTGTGATTCTATACAACATAACACATAATCTCACAAAGTCCGACTATGAATGAATGATGGAATGAATAATCATGGAGGTATTAGTACACTGTGACTTGTATAAATCTACTGTGTCACCCTTCCTTGGTACTTCCGTTGATGTACCTGATCCAGCTTCAATGCTTTGATAAAAGCAAATAGTCTGAATGGTTCAATAGATGAAAGTTCCTCCTGTTGGACGATGCAGCACCCGAAGTTGGCCTGTTCATGAACACCTCGCAGTCCCTGAGAAAATATTCCGGGTTTTTTTTCCCTCTTCACAGAACCGGCACCCATTTTCGTTTTCAATTTTTATTCTCTCCAGGTGCCTTCTCAACCGGCATCGGCAGTGGCCTGTAAGAAAGCCGGTGAGTAAGCGGAGATTGTTGTTACTTAGTGTTATAAAGTTTTTTGATCTTCCTGGGCGCGGGAGACTTACAAATATATTTGTCTTAAAAATGGAAGACACTCTTATTGAGTGATCGATATGGTTCTCTCTTCTATCCTGAATTTTTCCTTATAGGTGTGCATCCCTATGCCACAGAAGGGTTCCCATCTTAAAAGAGGCGTTTGTGTTCCTACTTTTGCCAATTGTTCTGATTTTTTGTTGCGTTTTATCCCAGAGTGTCCTAGTATCCATTGGAGGGATAGTTTGTTATCCTGACCTAGTTCGTTTAGCCTAACTAGGCACTCCCATACCAATCTGAAGCTGATTGTTGGTGAGCTTAGAGCTTTGATAGCTGCTTTCTTGTCTAAAAAAATGACAATCTCTTTCATCCTATAGTTTCTAAAACAGAGTTTTATCCACAATACCGAAACGCGCGTTTCGCTAACCATGTTAGCATAGTCAGGAGATGATTAACTAACTTTAACTAACCCAAACTAAACTTAAAAACTATCCCCTCTTTTATACTAACAGTTTACTTAATCAAGCAGAACCAAAAAGAACTAATCCTGGAATCCCACTAGTCACGCTCGATCAACCAATACCATAAACTATACGGAACAGGCCGTCTATCTCTATCTCTAACTAAACGATTCTTACACCTAATAATAATCAGTTATATTGTGAATTAATTTAAAATTTTTAATTGTTATTCTATGATTATTAACAAAATCATGCTCTGCAACACTTGATTTTCTGTTCAACCTACTTTATATGATACGTGTGTTCGTTGAATCTCGTTTGTGTAGATCTTCTAGTTTACCCAACATATTTTTTGTTACAATCCATGCATCCAATTTCATATATTCTACTTCTTTCTAATATTTCAATTTTGTCCTTTGGGCCACCTAATAATTTCTTAATGTTAAACTGACTTTGGTATTCTAATTTTAAACCTACTTCCTTAAAGACTTTTTGGAGTCCTCTAGTATACTGAGGATTATATGGTATGGAGACATGTTTTCTATTTTCATCCTGATTAACGAAATAAGTGAAATCACGAATGGCCTTTCTAAGCAAATGCCTATTAACTAGTCTATTTAATGGATTAGTATTGAAACCTTTAATTTTCGCTCTATTCTTAATTGTCTCCTTTCCATTATTAAATCTTTCTCTGCTGAGAGGAAAGTTAACCATACTACGTACTAAAAAATTAAAGCTGGCTATTTTATGTTGGTCGCAGTAGAATGAGTCATTAGGAATACATCGGTTAGTGGCAATACTTTTCTATAAATATCAAATTCTAGTGTGTCATTATCGTTCCTAATCACTAAAGTATGCAAAAATGGTAGTTGGTCATTGTTCTCGACTTCATAAGTAAATTTAATGATGGGGAAATGGTTCATTAGTTTTGTTACAAAATCTTGTAAAATATTCGAACTCCTTACTATTTCATTTTCAAATTTACTCATGAGAAGATTAGCTAAGAACGGCGATAAACAGTTGACAATTGCCGTGCCTTCAAGTTGTTGGTAATAGTTATTTTTATATTGAAGATAATTTTGATAAATGTAGAGTTTGGTTAAAGTTAAATATTCTTGATTGATTTCGTTATCTAAACTATTCATCTCAAGTAATTCACCAGGGTATTGCAAAGTCTGTAGGATTGGTACACTAGGGAACAATGAGCTAACATTAAACGAGATTAAAATTTCACCTTCATTAAGGTTTGTACCTTTAATTTTTTGTATGAAATGTAAGGAATTTAGTATTCCTGAATTCTGTTGTTTTATAGGTAAATTTTCAAACTGGTTTGCTAGCCACTGGGATATATATTATAAGTTGACGATCCTATTGCCGAGACTATGGGGCGCATTGCCTGGGAGTTTATGAATCTAGGGAAGACAATATAGTTTCGGCATAATAAAATTACTCACACATAATTTGTATTTAATTTGATCAGAAATAAGTTTGCTACATTTCTTCAAAGTGATTTTAACTTGTGTTATCATCTTAGGTAATGGATTCCTTAAGATTTTGTTATAGGGTCCGGATCGATTAAATTATCAACTCGTTGAAAATATTCACTTTTGTCTAATATAAAAACCTTATTATCCATGTTAACTTTTAGATAGAAATCATTCTTCTCCTTTATTCTCTTGATTATAGTTTTTCCTTTTCCAAGTCGAGAGTTAATATTGTTATTAATTACATTTTTTGAGATCTGTTTCCTGCATGCTTCTCTAATAAATTCTTTAGCAGAGTCAGGAAGATGTTGAATAGTTCTATATTACCTACAATATCAAGTAAGTTATACTTTGGTAGAGACAATGGAAAATTCACACCTTTATATAAAAGATCCAATTCAGCTTTCTCAAAAGATTGAGAAGATAGGATTTCCAGAATGTTTAAGTCTTTCTGAGAACTATCAAAGTTAGGTTTAAGTTTCCTGACTTTTCAAGTTTTTTATTGATGGATGAGATGTTCTTGATGTATTTTTTATCAATTACTAAAATAATTTTTCACTGGAACTTGTAACATTCTTCATGTTCAATATTTGTTAATCTAAATGTTAGTTTTTTTATATTGTCTGTATGCTTCTATTTCAAACATATTTCGTTTACTGTACAAATTTTTGATTTCTAAATCCAGTCCCTTTTTTCTGGAAAAAGAGTGTACTTTTTCTGTAACTGGAGAGTATTTTGGTAAAACAATTTTAATAAAAGTTAATGGTTTCAATTCTAACTTAATAAATAGACTAATTGATAGGCATTTGCTTAGAAAAACCATATTCGTGATTCCAGTTCTTTCGTTAATCGGGATGAAAAAAGAAAATATGGTTCAAACCATATAATCCTCAGTATACTAGAGAAGTCCAAAAATTTTTTAAGGAAGTAGGTTTAAAATTAGTATACCAAACTCAGTTTAACATTAAGATATTATTAGGTAGTCCAAAGGACAAAATTTAAATATTAAAAAGAAGTGGAATATATGAAATTGGATACATGGATTGTAACCAAAAATATGTTGGGCAAACTAGAAGATCTATACAAACGAGATTCAAAGAACACATAGGTCATTTGAAGTATGGTAGAACAGAAAAATCAAGTATTGCCGGGCATGCTTTTGATAATAATAATAGAATAATAATAAAAAATTTAAAATTAATTCATAACATAACTAATAAGAAATTATTAGACGCATTTAAAAGTAGGGAAATTATTAAATGTATGAATAGTTGTAAGAATAGTTAAAATAGAGATAAAGGGCCTATTCCGTATGATCCATTGTATTGGTTGATCGAGCGTGACTCCAGGATTGGTTCTTTTTGGTTTCGCTTCACTATACAAACTGTTAGTATAAAAGAGAGTTAGGTAGATTTTCAGTTTAGTTTTAGTCATTTCCTGATGATGCTACCAGATCGAAACGCGTCG
>MU183175.1:125925-145713 GCA_016904865.1 Pissodes strobi
CTTGAAATAAATTTGACTCAATTTAATTGTACACCCTGTTTAGTTAAGATATAAATTCTGTTCTAAATACAATAGCGCATTGTACCTGATTATCTAGAGTATGAATAGGTATATCTACTACCTGCGAGCTCTGTAATTAAGCAGCAATTTTGGTACAAACAATAGACCTAAAGAGCACCACCTGCTGTGTTATTAAAAGTTGCTTCGATAGTAGTTGGCTAAAACACAGGCGGCGAGTTTCTAAATTTAATTTGCCGACTAGAGGGATAAAACAAGGACAGCACTCGGAATATGGTGCTAGTAAAAAGCGTACGATGAATTAACGCAGATAGAAATTAAGACATGGCTAGTTATAATGAAAAATCGATTGCCATGGTGCGTATTAAACTTTTAGACTTTTATTATTACTTATTTTATTTAGTAAAATATATGTGATATACTGCCACAATGATTGTTCTTCTCCTTATTATTTGTATTTTATATTTTACTCTGATTTTTATATAACCGCTTTGCTTTCACTACGAATTTACACTATCTTTTATTGTATGTACCTATATATAATCTAAATATTTATTTTTTTTAAATGTTATGAGTTGCGCATCGAAAATACAGTATCTCTGTATGTATTGACCTTACAAACTACCACATGCTTTACGTAAAATAATATGATTCTACCTATGTTGGTAGGCAACGTGGTCAGTGCTCACATTTGTGATAGGTCCTACTGTCCCTACTTCATATTTGAAAATTGGCTTGGTGTTTTAACATCTATTGGCAAACAATATTTTTAAATTGAATCACAATGTATCGTGTTATTGGCTTTAATTTTTTTATAAATTCAAATTTTAGGATCTTTTGTCCGCTCACATTGGTTTATTTTTATTATTCTTTCTATAAGCCAGTTTTTTTACATTTGAAAATAGATACTCAATTTATGCCATATAGCTGAGTATCGTCTAAAGGAACTTCTCAAAACCTGTATGGAGAGTTTGGCTCCTGTTCCGTCTGCTTCTTCATTCTCATCCCGCAGGGTAAAGCAACCAATAATTGGCACCTTAAGAAATTTTCTTTTTTTGATTATAAGTTTCAGATGGATTGGCACGTTTTGTCTTATATATTCAGTCAATTATATTTTTATAAACTTTTTTCTTTCAAATTTCGCCTCCATAATCAATTTTAGATCCAAAATTATATCTTAAAATTGATAAAAATATTTCTAGTTATTGGCTACAAGTCTAAACATTGGCACCCAGTGTTGAGCACTCGAACTTAGTCATTGGCACTCAGTTGTTAACACAATATTTTTTCCTGATTTACGTTTAAGTAAGTATTTTTCGAACAAAATCTCTATTTACTCATAGTAATAACAATTAAATAAAAAATATATTATTTTTCAAAAGCCATCATAAACATAGTTGGTTGGAACAGATATACTCATATATTGATAACTAAATATTTCGTTTAAACAAGTAAATATTTTAACTAAAAAATAAGCAAAAAATAAGTAAAAAAGCTTAATAAAAAATGAAGGACATAAGCCTTTATTAGCGATTCTGTTATTTCTAGAGGTAGTAGGTACAACTAACTTATCACATTTCCATAAGCCACATAAATCAAAGGAAGGCTTCTTTACATGCTTTTCTTATACTGGTATATAATGTCTTTGACTTATTTCCTTGGTAGGGTCTTGCATCTTATCAACTTTTGCAGATTCTGTGGAAATAATTGTCGGAGCAAGTTCTTCTGGATATACATCTTTTTCCATGACTTCAGGGGTCATCTTCTTGAAGCTTATTTACGGTGTCAGTCGATGTGACCTATTTAAATTTAGTTTTAGTTTGGGTTTGACTCTTCTATTTATCACTGTTTATTGTAAAAGATTTGTTGAGGGTTTTCTTAGTTTTTTTTATTTGTTTCTAATTGCTTCTTTTTATTTTATTTTTTGCATCAAAAGTCTTCCATCCACTAGATGTTACGACGTAGAGCACTTTCTCACTTTGACGTTTTCCTTTTCTCTCAGGCATTTTTGGCTATGGAAGGATCTGATTTAGATCTACGGATTTCAAAGGTGAACTGATTGATCGTTTAGATGTAAGCCCGAAAGTATTTAGCTGGTTACCTATTATAATGGAGTCAGTTGCTGGTTCTTAAAGTTAAGTTACTTGGTTGGTCAAGTAATGGGCTGCAGGTAGGCCTACTTGATTGGTTATGGATTGAAGCGAATTCTTCAGATTCATTAAGAATTAGGATAAAAGTGCAGTGATCGACGAAACTAAGGACAAACACAATCAAAGGATCAGGAATAAACTTTTGCAATGCCCCAGTGGTTCTAGAAATTTCTGATCGGTAGCAAAGGCAGAAAGTAACAACTTTACAAAAACGTCTCTCCCACCTTTGACGGACGAACGTGGCATCACGGCGACTACAGCCAAGGAAAAAGCAAACATGCTCGCCAAAATGTTTTCATAGCACTCTACCTTAGACGTCCCCCAAGGCAAGACTCTCCCCACCATACCGAACATCGACACTACCATGGCAGAAGTCAAGTTTTCTCACCGTGATATTCGCAAAATCCTTAAAGAACTAGATACGCAAAAGGTATCAGGGCCGGACGGAATACCAGCCATCGTGCTAAAAAACTGCGCCAACGAACTAACACCCGTTTTTTCCAGGCTTTTTTTCTGTCTTACGGAAAAGGGGTTTACCCATCCTCTTGGAGTCGCTCGAGTGCAACCTGTTCCAAAAAAGGCAAGAAAACCACGCCCTCAAACTATCACCCAATTGCCTTGCTTCCAATAATCTCCAAGGTCATGGAACGTGTAGTCAATCAGCAACTACTCAAGTATCTCGAGAACAACAGAATAATCAGCGATAGTCAATACGGCTTTCGCAGAGAGAGATCGACGGGAGATATATAGGCCTATGTCACTCATATATGGAGTAGAGCAATTGAGAACTACGGAGAGTCTCGAGCGATTGCGTTGGATATTTCAAAGGCATTCGACAGAGTTTGACATGACGGACTGCTCAACAAACTGCCGTCCTTCGGACTGCCATCCTCTCTCTGCAGCTGGCTTGCCAGTTTCCTAAAGAACCGATCTCTGCACGTTGCAGTTGATGGACACATCTCGGACACATTCATCATCAACGCGGGCGTGCCTCAAGGCGCAATACTTTCATCAACTCTGTTCCTCATCTATATTAATGACCTGCTGACCGACACGAATAACTCTGTTTACAGTTTTGCAGATGACAGTACCCTTGTCTCACACTTTAGATCAGAAAAACCCTTACCAGCGACTGAGACCCATCACCGCAGACAGGAGCAGATTGCAGCAATTAATCAAGACCTGGACAAGGTTCAAACTTGGGGTGATCGTAATTTGGTCCAGTTCAATGCAGCAAAGACCCAAACAGCCACCTTTACCAAGAGGGCCAACACAGCTGGCCCTGACATCATTATGGCAGGATCGACCATTCCTTCATCCTCGTCAATCGGACTGCTGGGTGTCTCGGTCAACAGCGATATGTCCTGGCATGATCACGTTGCTAACATCGCAAAGTCAGCCTCCCAGAAGCTAGATGCGCTATTTCGCAACAAAAAACTCTATACACCGCAGCAGTTGCTCTTGCTTTACAAAGCGCAAATAAGACCGTGCTTAGAATATTGCTCACATATCTGGGGTGCCGCACCAAAGCACACCCTAAAGCTGCTGGATTCAATTCAGAAGAGAGCTGTGCGCCTCTTCGGCCACCCGGAGTTGACCCGGAATCTGGATAGTCTGGAACACCGCAGACATGTTGCCCAGATGTCTCTGTTTTACAGATACTTTCACGGCAGATGTTCCCAGAATTTGGCCCACCTCATCCCGCCCCTGGCAACTCCTGTCAGACAGTCACGACAGACGGTAAGAGCGCACCAGTTCGTCGTACAACTGGAAACACCTAGAACATCGGTTTACAAGATCTCCTTTATCTGGTGCACTGCATCACTGTGGAATTCACTCCCAGGACATCTGTTTCCCACTAATTACAACCTACAACTGTTCAAGAGCCGTGTCAATCAATATCTTCGCAAACACACCGCTCGTCGGGCGCGATAGGATCTGCATTTAGTATGTGTGCCTCTGCCATAAAAAAAATGTTAGTGCTTTCACCATCCGCATTAAGAGGGGATTTGTTAGAAGTCGAGTTGCTGTTGCTCAGAATCATTATCGGCATGTCATCGATTTTATTTTGGCTAAATGGCATTTTTTTGAAGAATAGAATTATCGACGCTGTTAGATTAGTAGTTATGTATGTTACCTGAAACTGCACTAATGAACTATTAGCATCAGATTATAAATTTAGAAGATCAGCTGGCATAAATACGTAGAACTGTATTGAAATAATCTTCCTTTGTCATATTTTTGCTTGATTTAGCCTGTATCATTTGAAATTATAGGCCATCATATATTCAAGAATTCTTCGAGGTTTACTGAGTCTTCTTCTTTATCCTCTACTGTTATGTGTGTTATCAGTGACTTTTCAGACCTATTCTGATTTCCCATACATTTGGAGTAATCGATGGCGTTAAATTCCATGGAAATAGGCCTCTTTGACATCTGTATTTGTTGCTAGTGCAGATAATTCTTGCTGTAGAATAAAAGCCAAATGAATCTTCATATTTTGAACAAGCTGGTTACTACGTCGCCAGCTGGCAACTGCCTTTTCCATGCTGTTTTCTTCGGTTTAAAGCGAGAAACGTCCACAGGTCATAAAATCCTTGTAGCGTGCGGGTATAACATCAGGATGAATTGAAGACCACTGCAAAGCGTACTGTGTTGACAAGTTTGATGTGTTTTATGTCCATCTACAAAGAAAATGATCGTGCACTACTTCTTCCATTAGTAGATAGGGAAGCAACATATTCGAAATATTATGTTCCTGCAAAATTTCGGCTTTCATCCAGCCGTTCTCAGATGTCCCTATGCATCAACCCTTGGGATCAATGTGGACAATATATATGGCAATCTTTTATAAAGGATATACAATGCATCGGTGCACCCAGATGCTGAAAAGGTGAACATGACAGTGATATTTGTTTTGACGAATCTAGTTCAATTTGATAAGCAACCTTTGAGCCTTTTGATACAGCAGCTTTGTCTTCTTTGGGGCATAGAGCAAAACAGGTATCATCTCCGCTGTATACTTTAGTATGATTTTATAAAATTCTGATCAAATTATTTATTTTCCTTCAAGTAGGTTTCAATATTTTTAAACCAAACTTTAATATCGTTTTTAGATACATTTCCACAGGCGTTTATAACAGCTTCCGGAATTCGACTTCTTATATTAGGATGCCTTTGAAAAAAGCATTTGTACCAATTGTCTCCAGGTAAATTATTTTTAAATGGGATTTCCCTGGAGTATTTATTCCTAAAAGATTTAACCGACAGCCGAATATCTGCTTTCTTCTTAGGGAATCCTTTTCTATAGCTTTCGAATATACAGAAAAATAGCACGATCTTTCTAGATAATTAGGTTTTTGGACCATGCTGGTTTTTGAAAAACTTCTCACTCAGAAGAAGCTGCAGGAATTCGGAGCGGAGACAGGAATTTTTGGCATTTTGAAGAGATTCTAGATTTGTTAGCATTTGCCCTTGTTATAAAATATGGTTTCTATTCCATAGGTATTAACCGGCGACATGCATGTGTTGTAAGATGTAAACCTTGGTTTACAAGTTTATAAATATTGTACGATTTTTAAATATATAGTTGCTCACGAAAGTCGAAGTCTGGTGTTCTCTGCGCTTTGATTTTCTTTGCCCAGTTTAATAATATGTTCGTCGATGTTTTCGATGAGATCGTTTTCAATTGTTACATGAATGTTTTCAGGACTCATTATTTTAGTTTTAGTGTATCTATTTTATTGAAATTTCAGTTAGTTGCTTCAACATTTCATTCCAGTCACCGGTGTTGTCTGCAATTACAGCGATTTCATCAGGAAATCATAAGTTATTAAGGTAGATGCCGTCGATGATACTGCCTTTTTTATTCCGTTCTGGTTTTTGAAACATCTTCGAATGTGAGATTGAACAGTAATATAACATCTCTCAACCCCATCTTTGAAAATGTGCGAATATATAGAATCAATCCTTGCGTTTCCTAGGAAATATAAAAACCGGTGAACTTGCTTTGAATGCTAGAGCCAGAGTTGCCCCGAAAGGTTTGGCACTACAAATCTGCAAAGTGGCGTGATCTTCGCGGGTTTTATCTTTCTTTTTCTTGGAAAGATGTTTGCTTTAGAAAACAAGACATCCCTGAATCTGCTCATGAGATAACTCAAGTTATCCTAGCTGGTATGGAAGCTCTGATCCCCTCTTCTATGAAAAGTATCTCAAACAGTAAACCATGCTTTGGAAAAATTGCTCATGAGCAGTCAGTGCTAAAAATGCCGCCTACCGCAAATGGTGCCGAGATCCGACAGCCGAAAATCGAAATATATTCATCAAGACTAGAAACCAGTGTAAGCGGACCATTGACGAGAGCAAGGAGGGATATAACGAGCAGATAAAGAACAAGCCTCTCAACTGTCTTAATGGATCAAGATCCTTTTGGTCAGTTGCCAAAGCTGTCAATGAGGGTTTTCTCAAAGACTTCAATCCCACCACTGACTAAAGATAACGGCTCAATAGCGGAAACGGCCAAAGAAAAAGCGAACATTCTTGCCGAAATATTTGCATCAAGTTCCACCTTAGATCATTAAGGAAAGACTCCCCTAACTATCCCGAGAGTGCCTCTCAATGCCAGATCTTGTATTTCGCCGACGCAAAGTGAAACGAAAACTCAAAAGCCTAGACACTAACAAGGCCACAGGATCGGATGGCATTCCAGCAATAGTGCTTAAGAAATGTGCTGCTGAACTAACGCTCCACTATTGAGGCTTTTCTCCCTAACACACAGAACTGCATGCTTTTCTTTTATCTGAAAATGTCCTCAAGTACAACCAATCCCGAAGAAAGTTAAAAACGATTCCAAATAACTACCGTCCAATGTCCATCATGTCCAAAGTCATGGAGAGACTGATCGTTAGCTCATAAAATATCTCAAATCGGCAGACATCATAAGCGATCGCCAGTGTGGCTTCCGCAAGCACAGGTTAACAAGAGGTCTCCTGACTTAGGTAACCTGCCTGTGGACCAAAGCCATTGAGAGCTACGGCGAATCTCGTACAGTGGCTTTGAGAGGGTGTGGCATAATGGATTGTTAAGCCTGCGGGCTATCAGCCATTGTATGCTTTCCAATTTCTTAAGGGATCGAAGCATGTGAGCTGGTATTGATAGACATCTCTCGGAGGAATTTAAAATCAATGCCGGAGTTTCTCATGGGTATATATTATCTCCCACACTGTTCCTGATCTGTATCAACAATCTCTTAGACAGGGCAAACAATTCTATTTACAGCTTTGCAAACGACAGCACTCTTATATCCTTATTCATGTCGCGGACTCCAATGACTGCTGCTGGTTCCCAACGCGAGCGATAAAATCAGATTGCAGCCATCAATGAAGATATGAACGGCATCGTGGAATGAGGTGAGGAAATTAATGTTCAGTTTAACGCAGGAAAGGCACAAGCAGCTGTCTTCTCAAAAAAGTAAACACCGCAGGAACTGACTTCCCTTGACTCCATCTCAACGACTTTTTCTAACCCATTAGCTATAATAAAATATTATGTGCCAATGTTATGATTTAATTATAGAATTATTGACTAAAAATAAAAAAAAAATCGATCAAAATATTTTAATGCACGGTAACTAGCCCAAGCAAAATGTATACGATGCACTTATTCAGTTTTAACTCATGTATTGATACTAGTCGCAAAATATTCAGATCCTTGTTAAGTAAGAAAAATATTTCTTCCATGTTAGCGCTGCATAAGGATTATTGTATAATAATCATTAATGTTACAATCTCTCTATATCTGACCTGAAGAATTGGGCGATATTAACTTTTTTCAAAATTTTAGATAAAAATCAAATGTTACCATAATTCTTATTCCCACTTTCAGCTTGAAATTGAATGCAAAAAAGGCAAAACTTTTATTAAACAAAAGTGATAAATAGTTATTGGAAATTCCGACGTATAGTTCGCCTCACACTGTGCCCTTATATCACTGTCAAACACGCCGTTGCCAATTTGTTTCCTCTATAAGCGAGGTCTTAATGTGCCTCGGCCGAGAAATGTTCCTGGCAACCACTAAAACCAATTGCCGACTCCATTCAGACTAATAAATCTAACTTGACCGGGCTTTTTCGGGACTTTGACCAGAATAACGCGACTCGTAGATGTAATTACAATGAAAATCATGTTAGAACAGCGTGATTTGTTTCTGCAACTCCGGAATTGAGGTTAGAGGGAACGCATGTTGCTGTAATAATGGATACGTCACTCAGCATTGTTATCGAGGTTGGTTTTGTTGCCTTGTCTATTAACACAACGGCGGCGCGGCGGTGGTTCTAGCATTTGTGCATGTTTTATTTCTAACTTTAATCATCGTATAGTAATCATCTCATTTTATAGAAATTAAGCGAAGCACTGCTCGGTCTCTGAAAAGCAACAATTCTTTTGATAGCACAACCGATGCGCGACCTAATTCAAAATGTAAATAATTTTTAAAAGGAGAACTAATTAAAGAATCTTTCCAGAAAACATTGTTTTTTCCATTACTTTGGTCTAGGTTTAGAAATTTGGCTATGAACGTCAAGCTAATTCTACATTTTTTGTATTATAGCTCTCTGTATCTGCTGTATCATAAGGAGACCTGTTATATTAAATAAAAAAGCAGTGGCATGGTGATGGATTGCTTCTGTTCATAGCGCTGCTAGATAATCCAAAATAACTAAGTATTTTTAGTTTAAAGACAAAACTAAAAAATTTACATCTATAACTAGGTTATGTATATTTGGTTTTTATGAGATAGTTTCTAACAAATATTTAAGGCCACTTGGAAATATTGCTGATGCGCAAACCTTTTAACATAAATTATTTGGTACACCATGCACCAGGGCCATTTCCTCTACACCCGATCACCCAACACATTTTTTTTTCTATTTGATTATCATCGTAGTGGTTGAGACTTTTTTACCAGCTACTCGGAAAAGATTTTTGAATATTTCGCCATAGGTTCTTCATCCAGCTTGCTTATTGTTTTCAGCCTTGTTTTCTTTGGCGTTATATTTTATCCTGAATGATTTAAACAGTACATTTTCCTTCAGCCTAGAGTTCTTTTGTTTTTTTTATTTTACCTTGAATGAATTGTTGGAGTATGGAATATTTTCCATTACGGCATGATAATCCTAGATATATACTTCTTTACCCTGATAGCCTTCATCAATTATCTCTCCACTCTCACTTCTTTTAAGACTTCGTTGTTAGTCACATGAGCTGTCCAACTGATATTCAGAGCTTGTCTAAACACTCGCATCTTAAATGTTTCAACCCGTTTGATAGTAGCTTTCGTTTATATCTAGGCTTCCGCGTCGAACAGCAAAACTATTCCCATACTCAGTGGTAGAATAGAGCAGTAATAGAAGACATATTATAGATCTTCAACAATATTGTTTTTGCTTTTTCTATCTTTCTATGTGTTTTAATTGACGATTTACCAAACATCTAAGGTAAGTACGCCTTTCTACTTTCTCCAATACAGCGTTGCTCGTGTAAAGTCTTGGAATCACTTCTGCGTCTAGTAAATTTCTAGTAATGATCATAAATTTAGTCTTAATTGTGTTGCGATTTATTCCGTATTCATCTCTTACGTTTATAACTCCATTTACAAGTTATAGTAAGTTCTCCAAGAAATCAGCTAGAAGAATGTAATCATCATTTTTCACATTGACATACCTCAATTCCTTGATGAAAAATTCGCTGATATTTATTCTTCTAGTGCTCAATTAAATATTTTCTCAGAATAATTATTGAATCGAAGTGGAGACAATACACAATATTGTCTCATTAGCTTACAAGTATTCACTTCTTCAGTCAACTGTCCCCAACTCTTACCGATGCTCTTTGACCGTAGTATCAATTTTGAATAAATCTTATATCTGTCGCATCGATACGTGTTGGTCTTAGAATGTTAATTAGATTGTCATATTTCACCATTCTCAAATAGTTTTCCAGTCAGCATTGACGTAACTGCGTCTCTCTATGAGCATCTGAAGAGCAAACAGTGTTACCCCATTCCATCCCTAAATCCGATCTGACTATTTCCAATATAAATTTCAAGTTTCCTAGATATGCTTTCGAGACCTAAATGCAAACATTAACTCGGTACACTAACATCAACAAGCAAATAGACCCCACTTACTAGGCCTTACAGAAACACAAGTATGTTCTACAACAACAGTAAATTATCCCTATCCTGGTTACGACTTAAGGTGGAATTCCCTCCGAGCGATAGCTGCGATGATCGTTCGGCGATCGTCGCTGCGACCATCGCGCTGAGACTGATACTATTGTTCTTTTATGGAAACACTTTCCTCCAAGCGACAGCCGCCAGCGATAATCGCCGGGGGCAGCGTGCGTCGCAAACTGCCTTCTCCCAGAGCAAATATAGTCGCTGCGACCAACGACTTTTCCTTAGTTTAAACTGAGGTCGATTCAATCTGGAAGGTTTTCCGAATTTTTTATCGTCAGGCTTCAAATGGATTTGTATTAACTGAGTGAAAAAGCCCTCCTTCGGTCTAGAGATATATATCATATCGACCTCATCTCGTTGAACCACACACATTTGAAGTATGTCATCATCTTCGGCTTCTTCATACATCATATAAACCGCAAGTAGTTTGCTACTCCCCTTTAAACTCATTTCAATGACTTACTGACACAGAACGAACGAACAACTAATAGGAAAATTACCGTTACACACTTGAAATTTAATGTCGCGAACGCTGGTTGGAAAATATACCTATGGCGATTATCGCTGAGCGATAATCGCCATAGGTATTTCACCTTTACACTCCCGATTTTTGTCCGAAGCGACCTTTCGTGTTACCGCGAGGAACTACTCGAACAGAATAACCTTGACGTCACGTGGCTGAATCTCACCGCCAAGGGATCAATTTTTACAACACTAGCTACCACTTTTGAATCAGTTAAGGGTCGATCACTCCCAATTCAGAAATAATCGGTCTGGGAGATTTCAATACCAACACCAACTGGCTCAAACATCATAACAAGACCGACAACGAAGGTAGAGAAGCTGGCAAATGCTTCCATTTGCCATCAGCTGCGGACATACTCAACTTGTAGATGAATCAACTCGGATCTCAGACAGTGACGAATTTTCCGCCCTCCTGACCAGTACACAATTACAGTTGGCCCGCCGTAACTCCGACCACAAACTTATTACAACGGTTTGGAACTGCTACTCCCACAGAAAGATCCGCCATTGCCTCGTAAAATTTGGCATTACAATTGTACAAGCCGGGACGATCTAAGAGAGTTCTACCTAGATTTTCCTTGGTTCCACGTCTGCTTTGACATCCGAAATTCCACCAAGTTACCATCAAAACGAAAGTCCTGGTTCTATACAGAGGATGCCAAAGAGCTATAGGTAGAAAACAGCAAGCCTTCCAGCTTCCAGTACTTATGTACTGGCAGCAAATTCAGACCGCTGAAAAACGTAATTATTTTGCTGAAGCGAGAACCGAATGCAAACGTGCGATTGGCGAAACTAAGAACAAACACAATCAAAGCATCAGGAATGAACTTTTGCAATGTCCCAGAGGCTCCAAGAATTTCTTGTCGGTAGCAGAGGCAGTGTAATAACTTTACGAAAACGTCTCTCCCACCTTTGACAGACGAACGCGGCATCACGACGACTATAGCCAAGAAAAAAGCAAACATGCTCACCAAAATGTTTTCATCGCACTCTGCCTTAAACGTGCCTTAAGGTAAGACTCTCTCCACCATATCGGACATCATCACTACCATGGCAGAAGTTAAGTTTCATCACCGTGATATACGTAAAATAATGAAGGAACTAGATAAGCAAAAGGCATCAGGACCGAAGGGAATACCTGCTATCGTGTTAAAAAACTGCGCCAACGAACCAACAACCATTTTTTCCAGAATTTTTCTGTCTTACCGAAAAGGGATTTATCCATGTTCTTGGAAAGTGGCTCGAGTGCAACCTGTTCCAAAAAAAATAAAGAAAACCACGCCCTCAAACTATTGCCCAATTGCCTTGTTTCCAATAATCTTCAAAGTCATGGAACGAGCAGTCAATCAGCAACTACTCAAGTACCTTGAGACCAACAGATTAATTTGCGATAACCAATACGGCTTTCGCAACAACAAATCGACAGGAGATATATTAGCCTATGTCACTCATATATGGAGTAGGGCAATTGAGGACTATGGAGAATCTCGAGCGTTTGCGTTGGACCTTTCGAAGGTATTCAACAAAGTTTGGCATGACGGTTTGCTCAATAAACTACCATCCTTTAGACTGTCAGCCTCAGCTAGCTTGCCAGTTTCCTTAAGAACCAATCTCTGTACGTTGCAGTTAATGGACGCATTTTGGACACATACACCATTAACGGGGGCGTGCCTCAGGGCACAATTGCCACCAACTCTGTTCCTTATCTATATTAATGACCTGCTGACCGAAACTGCTGTTTATAGTTTTGTAGATGATAGTACCATTGTCTCCCAATTTAGATCGGTAAATCCTTTTCCGATTGAGACATATCATCGCAGACAGGAGCAGATTACAGCAATTAATCAAGATCTGGAAGGGTTCGAACTTGGGACGACAGAAATTTGGTCCAGTTCAGTACGGCAAAAGCCCAAGCGGCCACGTTTACCAAGAAGCCCATACGGCGGGCTCTGACATCACTATGGCGGAATTGACCATACCTTCATCCTCGTCAATCGGACTCCTGGGTATCTCGCAAAATCAGCCTCGCAGAAACATGGTGCGCTATTTCGTAAAAACAAACTGTATACACCGCCAGAGCTGCTCTTGCTCTACAAAGTGCAAATAAGACCATGCCTAGAATATTGCTCACACATCTGGGGTGCGCTCGTCGGATAACTGAAAACACTTAGAACATCCCTTTACAAGGACTCGTTCGTCTGGCATACTACATCGCTGTGAAACTCAGTCCCAGGGCATCTGTCTCCCCCAGTGTGTGTGTCATTGCCATAAAGAAAAAAAGATTACTTTTAGGAACAGTTCCAAAATGTGACTTATGAGGCTGATTGTACGGTAGTCTTCTCATGTCTTTAAATTTCGTTTTTTGGGCGCGATACGGATTTTAGCAAGACGCTCTGATATATTGCCGGATTAATATATTTTGTGAAATAACACCAGCATTGCATTGAAATTCAAAATTTTTATAAAAATGTAGGTACTAAGTAGAATCATAATTATTTTGAAGTCAATTAAGGGCTATGGAGAGACTCGATAGTAGAGAATACCAGTTCAGCATATTCCGTGGTAAAGACATACATTTATAAATGAAATATAATTAAAACTGAATCGCTACCACACTCTGCACTTAATCCTTGAACTGCTTAATGTTTAAACGTTGTCCATTATCCGGGTTGCAAGTACGTACGTGCGACTGCATTTTAACTAATTATTTAGATGAATCCGTGCTACTATTACCTGCGGGCTCAGTAATTAAACTAGATATATCGCAATTTAGATAGGAACAATACGAGTAAAAAGCCCCATTGCGGCGTTATTAAAAGTTCGTAAGATATTAGTAAGCTTAAAAGGTGGTGCGGAATTTAATTAATAAATTTAATTTGCTATGGGGGATGTTATAATTGCAGAAATGGGAAGACAAATAGTAGGTTGGAAATATAAAATGAATGCTAGCTTAACAATTTGGAATCTCGAATGGTAATTATTATGCATCTTTACTAATAAGGTCTTGATAATGATAGGAATTATTGCATTTTTGGATTATGTATTACTCTTCAATATTGACGTTCTAAGATAAATAGAAAACGGCTAAATTTATTTTTAGTTACACTATTTGAGTCTAATAACTATGAACTTTCGTAGAAATTTGAGAAAAGCTAGGGATTATCAGCAAGAAGTTAGTAAAAAGGATGAGAAAAAAATTAAAATTTGTCAAAGAAAATATAAACCAAGGCCTAGAATATGCATACGGGGTGATGTTACATATTTTTTTAAGTCTTGCCTTTAAAATTGTTATAGGGTAAGCGATACAGTTATTGGCCCCTTAAGCAACATTGCTTTAATCCACTAACGAGTGAAATCATTCTATTCCATAAAAAAAATATTTTTATGCAATGCATTTTTTAGATTCACAAAATATCACATCATAAAAAAAATCATTTGTAACCAGTATCATGATATAAGAAATAATAGATAGATGAATAATATGGAAGAAACTCACTAAAACAGAGTTTTATCCACAATACCGAAACGGAATTTTTGCACTCGACGCGCGTTTCGCTAACCATGTTAGCATCATCAGGAGATGATTAAAACTGAGATTAAATTGAGTTTTAACCATCTCCTGATGATGAAACATGGAACGCAAAAATTCTGTTTCAGTATTGTGTTTATCCACACTCTGTTTTAGTGCATGTTGCCGAAGGTTCCTAACCCCAACGTAGTCAAGAATCACAGTTATTAGCCGAAGTGATATAATAATTGGCATGTTCATCGGCCGAATAAAAAGAAAAATTGTAGCTGGGAGTATTTTGACTAATATTTTATTTAAAAAATACAAAGCAATAGTTAAAAGTGGCTCAATTTTCATGAAAAGATGACTAAACCAAATCTTAAATCATTTAGCATTTTAAGCAAAAATAATATTCAAAATCTACTTAAATACCAGCTAAATATAGTTTCAAAACAAATCTTAAAAAAAACTAGCTCAAATGGCAGCTAAAATTGTTTTTATTTAGCATTTTAGGCAAACATAATAATGAACATTTTTTATCTTAGACGGCAGCTCCAAAACTCTCTAAATCTTTTAGTCAGCATGTTCTTTGCGCTGGCGGATGTGAGAAAACCTCTTGTACGAGTACATCCAGTTTTTTTGACTGAAATATTAAATAAGCATTCGCCTCATAAATCTGTATTCACTGTTATGTTGGTAAATTGATTATCTGGAAAGTCCAGTAACATATCCGATATTATCAAAATTTGGTTACACATGTTAGCGGGTTCGTCATCGAATACCACCCTTTTGGTTATTTCTGGTATAGTGTAATTTATTATTGGTGAATATTCATCGAAGCTTACTGGTATTAAGCTTGACTGACTTTCTAGATTGTCTTTTTTAATCTTAAAATTTTTAGAGCTACAAACAGGTAATGTGACTCCTGTATCAAATTCTGACTTTAAACGCGAGTCATGCGTTTAATATGTTTTGTTTGGAATGTGAATTTTTACTCCTTTCTTTGACGTAGTAAATTAATGTGAGAACTGCCGTTTTTAATGTTTTAAATTTTTGACCTTTCGACGATAATATTTTACTTTTAATATTGTTTGTAAGGTCTTTAGTGCAGATGACTTTTTCAGAATCTTTTTGTATGTTTACCATTAGAAATTTTATTACACTCGATTCTGTTTAGTCTTCCTTCTTCCCGCTTTTCCTTTTGCACTATTCCAAGTTTTTTTCGCGCAGCCTCGCGCAAATTGCGCTTTTCCTAATTTTTTTTCTTGTCGATGAGGTTAATACAAAATATAAAATAGTTATCTAGTGATTTATTAATGGTGGAATTATAGGAAGAGCTCGGTTGGTTATTATCGATAACTACTAAGTGATAGATACTTTCCGGTTTTACAGCCTCAGGCTGTGGAAATTTTCTCATCATCATCAACGAATATTATTGGTAAATCTCTAGTATTGCTCACATCGCCTTGGTGTTCATCGGTAATGATTTTTCACATTGGTTCAGTGATGGGTTGTTTGGATTTGAACAATTCAGATAAACGAGAAGGGATTGTCAGATCATCACTGGTATTAGCAAGATCAATAATATTTCCTTTTCAACTAGTTCCCGAAACTCCTTAAAAAAATTCACGTGATTTCTTCAATTTTCATGTCTAGATAAAGAGTGTTCTTAGCAATTTTGTTACCTAGGCATTTTCAATAATCAACAGCTGATGGAGTCCAAGGGAACAATTCACAAGCCTCGATTGTTTTTGATTGACCACTGGCTGAGCTAGTTGATTGCCCCTTCTAAAACAGGAGCGAAGATGTCTTTAGATAATACCGCTCTTGGATATTATTTTCGGAATTTAGGAAGCATCTTGTTCCAGTTCGCTTTAAGCGATCTGAATGTTGCAATATCAGCGGGTTGTAATATTTTGATTGCGTTGGGGTACAATGCAAGTGATATTACATTTAAATCATATTGAGGTTGATTTCTGGTAAATTAGATAAGTGGAGTGTCCATCAACAAAGGAAATTATTGGAAATTCGGACGTGGGTTTTCGACCAAAATATGTTTGACGCTTTCTTGAAAGTCTTAAGTTGAAGAGAAACACCATTTCTTTGACTAGTTAAAATTCAGTTCTTAAGTCTTAAATTGAAGAGAAACACCTTTTCTTCACACCAGCTCACACTGGTTTAAACGAACAGAAACTAACCCAAACTAACCCAAACCTTTCTCCGCGCAATTCTTCACACCAGCTCATACTGGCTTAAACGAACGGAAAATAACCGAAACTAACCCAAACTAACAAAACTGATCCAAACTAACCCAAATTAAACAAATTAATTGGCCCCAGCCTCGCAATTCTTCACACCAGCTCGTACTGGCTTAAACGAACCGAAAGTAACTCAAACTCAGCAAATTAATTTGCCTCAGCCTTGCGCGAAGAGACGCTTACGCTTTGCGCAAGCCTTTCTCCGCGCAACTCTTCACACTAGCTCATACTGGCTTAAACCGTTAATTGGAGAAAACAAAGATGCACAAGCTTACGGCTGAAACATGACACCAAAAATGTCCAGCTCTTACATGGCAAGACCGGAGAAATGTCCAAGCTTCGCGCATTAAGTCAGTCGCTTGTCGCTTCGCCATGTAAGAGCTGGACATTTTTGGTGTCACTTGTCTTCTTCAATCAACAATAAATGAACCGAAACTAACCAAATTAAATTGCCCCAACCTGGCGCGAAGAAAGGCTTGCGCCTCGCGCAAGCCTTACTTCGTGATATCTCGTACTGACTTAAACCCAAACTAATGGACGTGATTTCACCCAGGCTTGTACGAAGTAAGGCTTGCGCTTAGCAGATAGTATTACCCAATTACACTATAACAAGAGGCAGGTTTTCAAAAATACACCTTATACTTATGTGCGCCACCAAAAATTTCTAAAGACGTATAGTTCTATAGAATCAAATAATTCACGAGAAAAAAAATACAGAAACATGGCGTGCGCCCGTATAGCAAATATCTAGCAATACCATAATCTTATTAACTATTTGTTATATAATATATTTAATATTTGTACCAATACTTGAAATATCTTACCTCCGCCATTAGATGATACTTTATTAAGAGCTTAAAACAATTATTCTCCCAAAAATTTAAAAAATAGACATGCAGATGATTAATAAAGTAGCCTGAGATAGATAATTGTTTAGTATCCGCTCTTTTACTCTGATGGCCAATATTTTCACCAAAACTTAAAATTTGCAACTTCCGCCACCGAACTATTTTTAAATTGATTATTTTCAACCAACCAAAATGACTATTGCACCAAAAATTTCAAAAATGGGTGTGCGTTCAGATAGTAAACTAGCAGTCATGTGGTAATTGTTTAGTTTCCGCTCTTTCACCTTAATGTCTAATTTTTTGCAAAATTTGCAACCTCCGCTATTGGATTCTTCTTAACTTCATTACTTTTAATCACCTAAAATGACTATTGCTCCAAAAATTTCAAAAATGGGCGTGCGTTCGGATAATAAATAATTACCCAAAATAGTTCAAAATTACATTGATATAAGATCTCACATGACGAATGTTATTCCTCGCTTCTTCATGCGATATCAAAATGGAAAGTGCTTAAATCAGCCTGTCGGGAAAAACACGATTTCTTCAATTCAAAGTAAAATTGCTAAATTTCTGAACTTTGAGACTTTTAAGCAGTATACTGGAGACTTCCTTAGAAGAACATCGGCCACTTTATTAGCAAATACTGGAGTTGAAGTCTTAGCTCTCAAGCGACATTGGGGATGGAAATCTGCAAATATTGCGTAAAGTTATGTAGCTGAGAACGTCAACAATAAAAACGAAGTTGCAAATAAATTTTTGTACAATATAATGAAGCCAGTCCCCTGCAGTACTTCAAGAGTAACAGAAAACTTGGTTAGAGATGGAGAATGTATGGAGTCAGAACATTCCATACAAATTGAGAAAGAACGAGAAAATATTTATCCAAAGTTTGTAAATATTGTTCATAATTGTAATAATTGTACTATTAATATTAATTTCACTTAATATTACTCCATTTTTATAAATCATTGTTAGCTTGACGTTGTTAATAAAATAAAAAATTAAAGGTATCTCCTATGTTTGTAGTTTAAACTTAATGAATACAGGGCGGCATAAATTATTGCCACCCAAGGGTGGTAAGTTGACTTACGACCCGTCGTCAAGGGCAGTCGATACCTTTTTGGGAATTCTCACTTACGTCCTTCAAAACACTGTCAAAATGGGTTGTTTACAATACAGGGAGGGAAAAAAATATATTAAGTCCCTCATCTACAATTTGCAAAATTTGATTATTGACTTTCCCAAATCAAAGGATGCCGGCCCAAGATGACTAGCTGGTAGTGAATAAGCTGTGTCCATGTTCATAGGTTGATGTTATTCCTTGTTGCATTAATTTTCGTGTCGAATTTGTGCAGTGAATTAATACACTCCGATTGAGGCTGCCACTATGTATTATTAAAGAATCCTAACTAATCTTATAAATGTGAATGTGTTTGTTTGTGTGTTTATTTTCTTGAGGTTATATTTGTAAAAAGTTTTCTTCTTGATTTTGGGCATGCCTTGGTAGTTTTTGTTCATTGCGCCCCTGTAGCGAGCGAAGAGCTATGCGTGCAGTGTAATATTAGACATTCTAATGCAAACGTTACATATGTAAACATTAAAGAACGCACGTCAGGCGGTATCTGTGACGGGAATATGTTTTGGAAACTGTCTGTAACCGTTAGTGTAAAATACGTTCTTTTTAACGCCAGAATATAGGCAACCAATTCCAAATAAGTGGTTGCCTATATTCAGGCGTCACGCGGCCTAAGGTGGCATTAGATTTTCAGCTCGATGATGTCGATATAAGATATGTTTACACATCGGTGTGTCGAGTACTAACAGACTCGCTCAATTTTTTTTTTAGTTGAATAATCAACGATAAACGAATAATGAGATACAGCCGGCCTCCTTTCCTACGTAGTGCGAGACTGAAGTGTTAATATAGATTGAATTTTAAGTATCTTCTGTGTCTCATATGACACTCATACGTAATATGGTAATAAGCACCTGCCATTTGCCTGTATTTACCAACTCTATCTTCAAGAGGGTCTGTTTGAAATTTCCAATCTTTGGTAGTTGAAATCTATACAATTTGGCATCAAATCCCCAAAATTATCAAACTGTATGTTTTTTTGTGCTCCTCAAACTTAATTTTGCTTATTTCAACGGCTTTTGCCAAATTTAACTCATCAACTTTTCATTTTTACTCGGCCGTAATTTGATATTTTTTGATAAATAACTAGGGCAATTTAAAAAAAAATAGA
>MU183175.1:154411-166372 GCA_016904865.1 Pissodes strobi
AACTTCAAATTGCAAAATTAAATAAGCGCGCTCCGCGCGCTTACAGTGACCCGGCTGAAACAACTAACCCAAGCTAACCTAAGCTAACCCAAACTAACCCAAGCTAATCCAAACTAACCCAACATAATCCAAGCTAACCCAAACTAACCCAAATTACAGAGCTAAACAAGCGCGCTTCGCACGCTTTCTGCTCACATTGACATTGGTAAATAAATAGGTAATAAAAGTGAACATAGTAAGTTAAGTAGATAGATTATAACAGAAAAGACCTTTTTTAGTTTTTCGTTTTACATGAACAAGAAATGGAGGAGTTCTTTGATATAATAATTAATTATTCTTATTGGGAAAAAATTGTCTGAAAAGTTCTTCCTACAATGTAATTCTTACAGGAGATTATCCCATTAAAAACAAAATTAATTCTGGTAAAAGGCTAATATTCAAGCTTGATGCTTTTTCCCAAGTAATTACAATATAAGTATTATTTGAAATACTGCTCACCATCACATAACTTCGGCAGCTCTTGATATAGAGGCGAACATTTAAAAACTCGTTCATCATGCACTGACCCAGGATACCCACAGAATACATCAATAAGTGTCCCTTTATGATTGATAGGCCCTTGTAAATTGAGTGAAAATAGTTATTTGTATAACTAGTGCAAAAAGTGCTTATTTATTTAACGATGCATGAAGCTTCGACTTCGTCTCGAGCTGCAATCATGCTGAGTGCAAAAATTATGCTTTTTGCACATGTTGCACACAACATTTTTTCTACGATCCATTTAAATTTGTATTTATTGAAAATAACACTTTTACGTCAAAATATTAAAATTTTAAACTGACAACTTAATTACGGAAATTGTCACTGACCGACGTCATCCATAGGTAACTATAAATATGCTTTCGTTAGTAACAAGATTTAGATTAATGTCTATGGGGTTAATAAAAATTAGAGTAAAAATGTTTCTTTTTATTCTCAAATAATATCGTTTAAGAAATATTTGGTGGTATCTCTAAGTACCTATATGTATGTACTCGTATGTATACTCAAATTACAAGAAAAAATGGTATCTTTTGATTAAACTCGTAAACAATAGAATATATTTAAATACATTCTAAATTTATTTATTTATCTACGGTACAAGCCATTTTTCTATACAAACAACAAAGTTACACTATAAAAAACATAATAATCATTATCATCATACAATAAAATACCAAAGCTTACAAAAATCACAATTTACAAATATATCACCATATTAGTTAACTTATACACGTTTGGCAAGAAATTTTTATCCATAGGATTTTAATGCGATAACAGAGTACGTTAGATACGAGACCTAAAGTTAAAAAGAGACACAACGTATGCCATTCCTTGTGCAGCTTTCCCCTTCCAGCAAGGCGTGGTCACTCGGCGTTCGCTGTCGGCGACCGTCCGATTCCAGTTTAGTAGTTAGTTTAGTTTTAGTTTAGTTTAGTAAGGGACACGTCGCTGAGGACAGATTATTTCTGGCATACTTCATTTTTACGATTTTTGCCAAATTTTCTTTGTTTCTTAGTTACTTTTAATCACTGTTCTATCCGAAAATACAACAGTGATTTTAAAATTATTGATTACAAAAGGCTGTGCGGAAAAGATGCAAAATAAAATAACCTGTTTGACCTGTTTCTATGCGCTTACAGACAGTGTTGCCAGGCGATTGTCAGATTTCACCAGATTCTGCGAATTGAAAAGTTGTCAGATTTGACCAGATTTTATCAGCAGTTATGTTTTTTTTAACAAATTGGTTACAAAAAAATTAATAATTAATAATTTCCACCCAAATCTGATTAAAAACTTAATTTAAAAAGAAAAATAAAATAGGAATGGTTCTATGTATTCAATGGAACGAAAACATTAACCGTTTAGCATTGCAAACTTAACATGACATACCTGTTCAATAAATATTTAAACTGAATACGATATTTATACAACTACTTCATCTTTTACTATAAATGAATGCAGAACGTTTAACCAAAAGCTTATCTGGAATATTGTAGCAAAAGCAATGTTGGTTATTTTCGTTGTTTGCCTGAATGCAGTCCAAACTTGTATCAATGTTACTATTTTGCAACAACACTCTCTATCTAACAAACAACACAGTACAATTTAAAAAACCAGTAGAACAAAGCGTCATACGCAATGAGCCAACAATGGGTCTTCTTAAATTGCAAAATTCCTAAATGACGAATAATATGTCGAAATTAATAGGTAGGGGAAGGAAATAATTCAAGAGCAAGACTCAACGCAAGCAAAGCGGAAATATGATGCTCGGACTTTATTTTTATCTCGCGTGTACCTATCGCAAATTTTCGACCTTCGGACCTGCTCATTTCGCAGCAGCCCACTGTTGTCGTTCTAATATTTCACTTCACAAGTGCCCATCCGTTCGCTTCGCTCGCTCCGGGGGCGCAACCAAACAAAACTAACCCAATCTAACCCAAGGCAATGCAATGCAAATGAAGAAAAAATAACTGAAAATTATATGAAATAGCGCGTACGCATGCGTGAAGGCTGAAAATTGCGGTAGGTAGACGCGAATTATTTTTATATTTTAGGGTAACGCAGTTTTCGGGGAAGTTCCGAACTCTAAAAAATCCCAGCTGGCGTTGCATGCCGTTATAGTATAAATTTACCAAAATACGTACAATACAATAGAGGTTTTTATTTGACTGCAATCCGCATAGAAAAAAAAGTAAATTGTACAATATTCCATAAATCACCAGATTTGACCTATAAAATAAACAATTTTCACCAATCAACAAAACCTTCTCAAAATCACCTGATCTGATGAATTTTCACCAAGTTCGGCAACGCCGTAATACAGAAAGTTCGTCGATCTGCCTCGGTGGTCTTCGTCGCCAACGAAGGTCGTCCTATGCGAGAGCGTCCGCGCGTTTGTTGCTGAATGGAAGGGGAGTAGGGGAAACCAGGGGAATTCCGTCTCTTTCTCTTTTTAACTTTAAGTCTCGTATTTAACGTACTCTGTTATCGCATTAAAATCGTATGGATAAAGATTTTTTGCCAGACGTGTATACTAACTATTATACTTTTAATACAGTAAATAGTGCAAAGAGTAGTATCTTTTTGCACGATCGTAGAAAAAAACGTTTTTCTGTTCACATAACTATCTGGATCGTCTGCTGGTTTGTCAATTCTTATGTGTGTTCCATCTAGACTGCCTAAAATTTATTAATAAATAGTTATTCATCAGAGCTGATCTATAAAAGATGAGAACATAAAGTATATATTTGCAAAACTTGCCAATTATCCCAGGAAGATGGTTGGAATTAAAATAAAATGAAGAGGTGCTTAGCTTCTCTGCTTTGTCTGGAAATTTCATCACTTCATTTTGTTGGGTACAGATAAACTGGCTCACTCTGTGAATAATCTTAAATAAGGTCCTATAAGACAGGTCAAATTTCTCTTTCATCTCTGCAAATCCTCCAGTTTCATGGCCCACATACCACAAAAAGACCAGTAGTTGTTTATATGGCCTTATGACTGCTGAGCCTCCATGTACTAAAATATTTGTCATTTCAATAATTTATTTGCAGCCCTACATTAAATATATGATTGGTAAACATTCTATTACAAATTGATAAGTGCTCTGCTTTATTCACATCAATACCTATTAAAAAAACAAAATTGTTATACTTTACAGTTGAATACAGTACAGACCTACTTAAAAAAATAAATAGGTAAAATGGTTTAAATACCTCCAACGAGAGAGAAAATCTCTGAATCCTCATATACAGTTGATATATTTTCCACTAATTGCCTATTGAGTCTAAAGTGGGTAATTAATTCTGTCATTATATTCGGAAACAATCTCTTCTACATAATTTTTGATTGTCAAATCTGGTTCTTTTTCACAATATTCAGCAAATTACTGTCCCCATCTAAAATCAATTTAAACTTTAGCATGTTAATGGAAACAGATCAATTTATACACAGGGAACCTTCCATTACTAACTTACAAATTACTACTTACCACAGATTAGCAAACAAGCTGCTAAATCATCATCAAAGTCAATTACATTATTTCCATCTTCCTCACCAGAACTCTCCGCTATTTCCTGTATCAATAGTACATCCATTTCCTTTTAAACGATTGCCAGAACACGCAAAAATAAAAAATAAATAGAAAAAACTACTCCAAATATCAGTCAAAACACATTGGTAATTTTAAAGGTTAACATAACCTAAGGTTAAGTTCGTGGTCCGTCCTTTCGGCTCCTTTAAGATGGAGATTCTTGAGATGGCTTTTTCTTTCGCTGCTGCCCGATTATTTGGTGGAGCTACACTGACGTACACCAAGTGCAGTTGGTGTAGGTGACAGAAAAACACCTATTATCTTAAAATGTCAATGAAGGCAGTACGGCAGCCACAAGTATTAAAATATTTACGTTTGTGACTGCTTGTCGTTGAATTGCCAGGATGTTTGATATAATTCGTGTTGATTTATGCTTTAATCTGAAAGATTAAGACTATGACAGTAAGCCAGTTAGTTTTAACAACTTTCGGCGTTTTTTATGTAAGATGCCAAGATAAACATAACCAGTAGTGGTAAATTGTCAAAAATGTCCTTCAAAAAAACCGGCGTCAGTCATTTTGTAAGATTCCGTCCGTCATGCGCGACGACAAACGAGCTACTTGACGTCACAACCGGTCCTAGCCACGGACGGCGCGTTACAAGATTAATTTGAATTATGCAGTTTTAAGTTGCTTATTGAAGTGAAAACTTCTTTAGGCGCGTTTTGCGTTTTATTTTTGCGGAGGTTGAATGCGGCCGAGCCGTCACGCGTCACGCGTCATGCTCGAATATGTAACGTAACGCTCCTTCTACTGGCATGTTTCCATATAGGTAGAGGCCTGAAATTTTCAAAAAATGGAGCCGGGGGAAAAAGAAGATCCTGGACGAAAACGAGACCCCGTACCTCTCCTCGTTTGGCCAGGAGAGGGGAGAGAAGGAAAAATTTAAATAATTAATTTCGGGAGAACGGGAAGAGGTACGGGATCGAAATTTTTATGGTAGGTGCGTCCAATGGGGAGTCCCTTAGGCCATAAGGGGGGACCGGGGCTCTAATTTAAGGGGTCATTTTGGAGGGAAACCTGTGTTTTGCCCGTATCTCTGCAACGAAGGCTCGGATCGAAATTCTGACAAACCATGACCACACCCCGCACAATGAAGTTTTCACTTCTGTCGTGCGGTCTTAAGCACACACCAATTTTATTATACAAAAAAATAGTCTTTTTGTAAACTGTGGTTCTTTTAATAGTATTAAATTATGTTTGTGAGTAATAATTTTCAAATTTAATTTTTATGCAAGTTCCCCATTGACCCTTAACGCACATTATTATTTAAGTAAGGAGGGATAGAGTGTTCTGTGATATTCTTGTAATCCTCGTATATGCCCTTGATCCTTAACAATGCCCTCGACGGCAAAACATGTATTTGTATTTTAATAAAAACTATACCTTGAATCATTTTACTTAATATAAAATTACTACATATTTCAAACATTACTGCTTAGTTTACTAGATCTGAATCAATCGACAATCAGCCATGCAAATTTGGTCCGTATTCCTCACTGTAGCGTGATATCTTTATGTGTGACGTAATCTCAGTCTACAATGCAGAAACGTCATTTAACTCCTGTTTGGAGATGAAAGCCACCATTTGCCCCACAGATAATTAACTATTGGGAACTAATTTAGTTTATTATGTAATTGAATGGAAATCTGTTCCTTAGATAAAATAGGGGGTATGCATTGGGTTAATGAAATATTCAGGGGTACTTGTATATAATATAGTATAGCACGTCGAATTCTATTTTTAATTTTATGCAACGCAATCATGGCCTTTTGCAGAGATAAATAAATATCTTCTTTATTTTGTCTCTGTTGTTTTGGTTTTCATTGATAGCTGTCAAAGTTATGACATAAACGCAAATTTCCAGCAACATGGGTCTTGATTATACCTTATTCCAGGTTATAATTTCGTTAGAAGTGATAGAGATGATCGGGGAGGGGATGTAGGTCTGTTAAAAATATATAAAATATAAATTATTCACCTTTCATAATAATATATCTAATATATTGGAATACATAAGTTTTAATTATTGTTTAAATAAATAGGTAATTATTATACAAGGGAAAAAAGTACTATAGTTTTCCCCTTGTATAATAAACTATTTATTTAAACAAAATTTAAAACTTACATATTCCAATATATTAGCTATACTATTACGAAAGGTGAATAAACTACTTATATTACAAGTACACCGATCACTAAAATCTTATTTTTTTCGCGTATAAATTTCTGTGACGGTATAAAGACGGCTGTAAGATAGTAAAAAGTTATTAAATTCGGAAAATTAATAGGTTTACAAATTCTAGAAACATAACGCGTTATCGGCATTTATCGTTGTCTTAGTAATAGCTTATTTGTATTGATATCATTTGTCAGTAGTAACATTATAAGTTAAACCTTTTAAACCTGCTTATAAACCTTTCTTCTAAAAAAAAAATTAACAGCCATGTTGAGTTTTCTTCCACTCCACCAGAGGTGATGGAAACAGCGCAAGAAGCTTCGTCAAAAATTTTACCTGGAAAATCCAGAAAGATTTATCAAAATGCTTATTCAAAATTCATATGGTGGCAAGAAAATAAAAAATAATTAAAAGTACGTTACAGATGCACAATAACGTGGACATTTCGATAAATTGCAAATTAATTTTATACTTTAGCGAAGCTCTAAGGAATATAAATCGAGAAAATCGAAGTATGTGTAAATAAGGCCTCCGAATAATCCTATTTGATGTTTAAGGTATGTCATTAAAAATGATTATCTATTTAATATAAATCAACAGTTCGTATTATTTGTGGGTTGCCCCAATATTTGTAATTGCGGGAGCTTGTCGGTCTGCTGAATTATGCCAGATAATAATAGATGACATAGAAGATTTGGGAACGTCTTTTGTAGATAAAATTAATCAAACAAAAAATAATGTAAGTAGGTTTGTTGTCACTGAAGATTGCGTTAAATTTTATAAAAATTACTTAGCCCTTCGTCCATCAACAGCTAAAGATCATCGTCACCTTTTTATGCATGTGTTAACGAAGTTGTGGGAAAAAAACAATTCTGTAAAGTACCTGAAATAATGGCCACTTCTCTTGGTCTCGAAAATCCTAACGGGGCCTCCTACGTGAGCGATTTGCAGCGAACGCGAACGCGAATCAGTGGCGATGCCGTGCGACTATATTAATTTTTCTTACGGCATCGCCAGCGCTTCGCGTTCGTGTTCGCTGCAAATCGCTCATCTAGGACGCCCCGATATGTTGTATACCGGACATTCGTTTCGAAGATCTTCAGCAATTCTCCTTGTAGAATCTAAAAAAGCATTGCGGTTGAAAATCATCAATGATCGCTAAATCGGTAACCCAAAAGAGAAAAATAGCTAGCAAAGTATTAGGATCGTGTCGGAGTAAACCCAATTTTTAAGCCAGTACATCGGAACATGTTAGTTGCGTTGATGAAGCTTCTACTTCGGTAGAAAGTTATCAAATCCGACGAAAGAAATAAGATTCGTGCAATGCACATTTAATAACTGTGTAAAAATTCTAAATCATACGACTTCTAATGTTAGTATACATTTTTTTCCCAAGGAAAAAAATAACTTCTATTTTTCTCTTTCTGGTAGCAAATATGATGTTTTTACGCCCGTTAAGAAGGAAAAATACCATTTTTCTCCGGTCACAGAAAAAAATATAATATTAATCATGAGTTTATATAGGCCTCCTTCTACGAACCTTCAAAGCTTTCTTGATTTCTTGGAATTTCTTTTCAGACTCTCCGTGCACTATTCCGATTGTGTGATTTTTTTGAGGGACTTAAATATAAATCTCAGCTGAGAGCGGTTTGGAAAGAAAAATTTGAAACACTTTTAGAAATATTTAATATCGCTCACCTAATTAAAGAGCCAACTAGAATAAATATTTCAATCAAGAGTTCGACACTTATTCATTTTATTATTATCAGTAATAATCTGGAATGCAGGAAGGCCAGATCTATTTTTATATCAGAAACAATCACGGATCATAACTTAGTGTTTTTGAATGGCGGCCAAAATATGCAATGGAATATTATTTATTACACGATAATATAAACGAAATACTTAACATTTTTGACAACAATATTCTCTACTTAATTAACAAGCATGTACTATTTAAGAAGAAAATCATTAAGGACAAACCCTTCATTTCTTGGTTAACAAGTAATATTAATAAAACTCAGAGACAAGGCCAATTCCAAATATGTTACATAAAAGGCCCCTGGTAAATTACAGTATTATAGACAGCTCAGAAACATTACCTAACACGCGACAATAGGAGAGAAAGTTACTTATTTTAATCAAAAATGTCTTTAAAAATCGGTGTAGATTTCTGGAGCAATGCAAAGAATACTTAATTTAACACAAAATAAGAAAATCGACTTACTTGACAACTTGAATAACGCAAACCCTCCTAAATTTTTAAAATAATTTATAGCATAGGCACAAAAACTGTAGCTGAAGACGGATTATTAATTATTATGGATCTTAGATTGGGTTTGCCTTATTGTATGAAGCCATTGATAAATATTATTATTAGCTGTATATTGAATAATATGTTTTTCCTAATGAATGGAAAAAGCCAATAATAATATTACAACCTAAAATGGTCAACCTTAGAGAAAACAGGGATATTAAATCAATAAGTAGTGTACCCGTGGCTTTAAAAATTCTGGAAAGGCATATTTCTAATCAAGGTAATGATTTCGTGTATTCTTTGAATATTATACCAGGTTGCCAATCTGAGTTATTTTGGGTCAGTGAGGCGTATGATACTATTGACCATATTATGCTTTTGGCCAAATTGCTTTGGTGGGGCCTCTCAGAGAGGGTAAAGGTGTTCTTTGAATTGCGTTGTAATTAAAAACAAATGAATTATCTGAAAAGTCTAGTTATTTAGCATTGATATCTGGCATACCACAAGGCTCTACCTTGGACCTACTGTTATTTGCTCTTTATGCTGCTAACATGAAAGACTGTTTGGAGTACGCAAAATTATAATAATACTCAGAAGACTCTCAAATGTACATTCCCTTTTCTATGTCAGATATACTTCAATCTCGAGATATATTTAACGGTGATTTGCATAACATAAACTCATTCGCAAAAAATCATAATTTAACACTAAATGTGTCTAATATCTTGTGAAATTAATTTTGGAAGCACTAAACGTCATTTGCCGAACATTCCTGTTAATTTTTAAGTTAATGCTAATAATGAAAATATTCCCATAGTGGCAGCGGCAAAAATCTAGGTGTTATGCTCAACTCATCAATTTCCTTCCTTCCTTCCAAACTCACATTAAGAATAAACTTAAAGACTGGAGTGAGACTAAAAAATTTATACCATTTGGAGAGGGCATTGCCTTCGAAAACGAAATATTTTCTTTGCGATACATTCATACTCTCATTACATGGATTATGCGGACATGGTCTAGACTAACTTAAAACCTTCCGCCTTGTGAAGGACAATTCAAAAATATATATCACATGTATAACTTAATCTATAAAATTTTGAAAAAAGCGTTGAGTCAACAGTTGTTCCTGAAGAAATTAAATCATTCATTGGGCAAGGCGTAAACTTAGATTCTTATGCTTATGCTACTTATGTTCTTTGAAGAAGAAACCGATTTTTTAAAAACGATTATATTTCTAAATACGTCTTTACAGCACAAGCTTTAAGCAGAGAATAATTATATTAACAATGATTTAAAACGACTTAATAAATAATCGCAATGCAGATAAAGCAGTTTCTTGGAAGCTTCTGGCATTGTCAGCAACTTCTGTACACATAACTTGCTATCGTAAATAAATTTGGAATAGGTCAGAGGAACGTTTTTTAGAGTGAAGCTTGCATACTGGAACGTGGCTTTTAATTCTGAACAACTTTTAATAATTACAACTTTCAATATTGTCTCTTGTATCCAAATAAATGCATGCTTATTGATAAACTTCGTATATGACTGATAAATTTTAAGATTGGATTGTTTTATTTTAGGTTTTAGAACATGCAGAACTTTTTATGAGTAAATACTTTTTCCTGTAAAACTGAAAATAAAATTGTTTGCCATATGTCTCCAACTTAAGTAGACACATATGAATATATATTAGATATAAAGGGTGGTATTACTTATGCGACAAAATGACCAGGCATTATGCTGCATAAATGATATATCGGATTAAAGAATAATATTACAAAATTATATTAATAACAGCAATAATAATACTATTAAAAATAATATAATAAATATTTGATGATAACAAAAAAACCCAGGCATATACATAACTAACGTTATTCCTTTGATCGTTAACCTAATAATTATTGTTATCGTTTAAATGAGGCAATTGCTGAAAAACTACCACCGAACTAGAATCTTGAATACTTGCTGTAGAAATAGTTGTGCCAAATTCTTTTGAGAGATAACTACGATTAATATTGGAATTACCTCAAAATAGTAAGTACACTTCCAAAGCTATCCAATATTTGGGAAATATAGCTTTTGTTTATTTACTTTTTTCAGTTTGAACTTTGGATTTTCATGTTGTAAGTGTGTCTCCAGCGTTTGTGCTAAAATACATACTCAGACTCAGTAATATTTCAAAATGGATGAATCAAAAACAAGACATATTATATTGTTACGTTTTTCCCGTGGGTTCTGAACGAAATCACAACTTTTACTATTTTACAATAATACTCTCTTTATTTTTTATCACTTTATACAATTAAACACACTAAACTACTCAATGCTTAACTAATTCAACACGCTTTCTGCCTGAACATCTATATACAATCTAAAATCTATCACGAATACTCTCGAAGAAACGAGGTCACTATATTATTCTCGACCAGGGCATCGAGAGAATTCCACAGTTCCTGAATCTTCGCGGCCGGGGTCAGCGATGATTCATACGTAGACGCGACAAGGCTAGTTCTATAGGGTAGCACAAAAACATTCGGATGGTTGCCAGCCGTGACAATATTGACGAATTGATGCTCAGAACTCCTTGAAATCCGATTATCTCTTTGAAAATATTCCAAGGCTGTCTGATAATAGAACTAATTATGTAACTACTTGTAATTCTAACTGATCACTCACCTCCTTTTTCCGGCCACTTTTTACAGAATGGAATTTAAGGTGAAATTTTGGCTAATAAGAGAATATGAACGCATTGCGCAGAGAACGTGGTTGAGCTCATTATAAGGTCGATCGTGTTAGTTTTAGGTTTCAAATGGAAAATTATTTTTGTTAATACATATTATTCTATAGCAAATGGTTACATTTTGGTCGAAATATATTTTATCGTACTTCAATTTAAGATCGATACTTTAGTTGGTAGCGTTCTAAAAGATTAGTATGTGGGTGGGAACGCTGGCAACATTCAAAACTAACGTAAGGTACGGTAAGGTGTAAATTACAGAAATATTATTTAAAGGTGAGGCTATTAAACGTGCTGATGCTGGAATATTAATAAACAATTGATCAGCATTTAGCAATAATAGTTTATCGCGACATTGAAACCTACATTGACGCATGATGCACTAATCTTACATAGGAAATAACTGGTGACGGCGAACGGGAAATAAAGAAACTGAATAGGTGAACCTGAATTAAGGCGAATGCTTTCATAATCCTTTCCAAATAAAAAGAAAAATGTGAAGCTTGTTTCAAGTAATAAATTTCCAGATATATAACATAGTTTTTGAAATTTTGTAAAATTAAATTTTTATGTCACTTTATTAATTTTGATGTAAATATGTTATATATTGTTGTGGAGGATTCATTCTTACCCTGGAATTGATTGCCTTT
>MU183175.1:166772-185346 GCA_016904865.1 Pissodes strobi
GGCCGAAGTGGCTCTATAACAATTCAAACCAAATTCAATCATTTGTGGAGCCAAAGGCAATCAATTCCAGGGTAAGTATTAATTTTGATGCCATTATTATTCCGTATGTATAAAATTCTTAACAGATAAATGCAATAAATGTCATGAAAAATTATAACTATTATTTATTTTGATACTTATGCTTCAGTCAAGATATTTAAAATGAAAAAATTAACAAATCAGACGAAGGAATGCTTGAGCAAAGGTAAAACCATTATGTGTAACATATTCGGCCACATACCCTTTGAAATGCCTCACGTCAGGTGTATTTTCTACTTTTTGTTGTTTATTGCGCAGTAATGAAATTTACAGACTTTCGTTCAAAACCCTATCTGAAGCATTATCTAATATGCCCATATCTATTTTCGACTCACATTCAACTCAAATATGAAAAATCGAATTTTCCGTTGCGTCACAACTATTAATTATTACCTATAGAAAATTCATACAAGAGGGTAATTCAAGGATTATTAAAAAATAATTGATAATTAAAGTGGGGAAAAAGAAAAAATATGTTATATTGACAACAAATTAGACCTCAAGGGAATGTTCCCAAGAGAAAAACAATTCGTACAACTTTTAATGAAATAGGTTTACAGAGAACAAGGGCCCGGAGACAGTCCGAGAGGATCGAACAACTTTAAAATTAATCCTCTAGTAAAAGGCAATTTTAATCTTATTTCTACTTTATGTCACTTTTTTATTTAGCTTGATTGATATAATTCATTCCATCTTTCACTTCTGTGTATATTTCATTTTAATTAAACAAATTCGACTATAATAATTGTCCCGTACCTTAATACTGGTGGTGATACAAGAGTGTGCATAGTTTCTGGATGGTGATAAGTACTGTGTCCTGGATGTGCTACTACAGACGAAACAGATGATATTTGATTATAATTCGATCTTTCTGTAGTGTCAGTTATCACTGTTAATGGTGTGTATGAAGCCGATGACTGTTGGTAATTTGATGTAGTTTGGGGCAAACTGATATAACTTGGTGTGTAATCATAGTTCGACTGATCAGCACGAAAAAGAATATTCATTATTTGTTCTCGAACCGAATTCATAGTTTGCCTATTGTATTTCTTCATTTTCTAAAAAATAAAATCGCAAAATGACCTTAATTCGGGACTTTCTACATTGTTTTCTACGACTGTTGCAGGTTTTTCTGAAGCAGACTTTAGTATACCAAATCCTTCTTTAAGCATCTGCAATTTCGGATCCGCCTTTGATTTTTTCAGTGGTGGTTCCACTGTTTTGGATGTATTTATTTCTGTATTTTGATCTGGATAATTAGCTTCGTTGTTTGAACATTCCTGAAAAAAACGAGAAATTATTTTGTATTGTTTCAGATACCAACAACATCAGAAGAATGGATGGAAGTGGAAAATAATTTTATGAAACTGTGGAATTTTCCTCAGGCAATTGGAGCAATAGACGGAAAACACATTGTAGTCCAGTGTCCATTTAACAGTGGAACAGATTTTTATAATTACAAATCTAACTTTAGCGTTGTATTACTTGCTGTAGTAGATGCAGAATATAATTTTTTGTACGCACACATTGGTGCTCAAGGGAGGATTTCGGATGGTGGGGTATTAAAAAACTCTACTTTAAATAGAATGATTGAATAAAATACTTTGGGAATACCTCGACCTATAAAGTTACAAAACCGCGAAAAAGAAATTCCATATTTTTTTCTTGCCGACTCAGCTTTTTCTATGAGCCAAAATATTATAAAACCATATGTAGGAATACATTCTAAAGGATCTAAAGAGAGAATTTTTAATTATCGTCTATCTAGAGGTCGAAGAGTAGTAGAAAATGCATTTGGCATACTTGCTTCAGTGTTTAGGGTATTCAGAAAACCTATATTACTACAACCAGAAAAAGTACAAATTATTTCAATGGCCGCAGTTCATCTGCATAACTTTTTAAGACGTAGTAGTACTTCAGGATCCTTTTACACGCCTCCAGGATCTATAGATAATGAAAATGATTTAACTGGGCAAGTTGTTCCTGGTAAGTGGAGAGATGGCGAAAATTTAACTTCATTTTTTTCTATGAGTGCCATTCCTCGCAGATCCGCATTACAATTTAAACAAAATCGAGAAGAATTGGCCCATTATTTTATAAATGAAGGAAAATTAACATGGCAAAATAATTACGCATAAAAATAGGTAAAGAAACTTACCATTGTAGTCAATCCTGTTTTCGGAATATCCCGATCTTGTAAAAAATTTAGGGCACTGTAAGCAAACCATTTACTCTCGTATATTTCATTTCTTCCTGTAATAAATATACTCGTACAATACACATCAAAAACGGTGTACACATTTTTTTTTATTACCATTTCCTTAAATAATAAATTACCTTTTCCAGTTCCAATGCTATTCTTTTCTTTTGCTTTTTCCCTTCGCCAAGACGATAACACAGTCAGCATTTTCTTCTTGCATTCTTCCCCTGTTGTACCCATTGCGACACCTATTTCAGCCCAAGCATCGAATTTTAAATGTCTCTTGTAATAGTCCTTGTTTTTCGGGTCCCATATTCCCGGCTTTTCTTTGTACATCTCAATCAAATTAAGCACTTTCTCCTCGTCCCACTCTGTCATCTTGATTACAGTAACTAAACGCTGAGCGTACACACTGACGATCAATAAAAATCGACGTCCACAACTCGACTGAAAATCCCTTTGTGTTCGATGAAAAACCGACAACTGGCGGTTCGTCGCGAACAGTTCAGAGCGCGCGCGCAAACCAGAGCTGCAACGCGTCTACACTAATAAAATTTGGTTGCTGTAACCGTTGCAGTTACAGTTACAGTTCGCCGGTGAGTACACACCTTTATGTGTCAACAATACCGGAACTTATATTGCAAAACCGATGTAAATCTCAGTTGCCTTGTTGCGCTAAAAAAAATGGTAACCTGCAGTTTCGACTTTATACTTCCTAAGAGAAATGTACTATTAATATTCTTTAATTTTATTATTAACATTGAAAATATTTCTGTTATCTTAGTATAGGGCCTCAAATCGTGTAAAAGTGTATGCTAGATTTGCCACATGAATGACGTCATACGCGTGAGAGATAGTAATAGCACAAGAATAAATTTGATTCTTGTAATATTAGCACAGAAATCTGTGGTATTAGCATAGTGTTTTTTATACTATGGTATTAGCAAAGTTTACAAAATAAATATAAGTTGCCTCACTCACTGTCGGAACTTTGATAAATTTAGATCGCAAGCGTGCCGCAGATACCTGAATATTCTGTAAACTTTGTACTTTGTACCGTTGAACAACTGTGTATGCGTACGCAGCGGCGGACGCTCTTCCCTCGAGCGGGAGGAGGAGGAGGGGTCTAGCTGGTTTTGCGTGCTTCGAGAGTGCGGAAACTTATATTTTATTAAGTAAACCTTGGTATTAGTTTGTTTATTTCAACTTAAAATTGGTTATAAGTATTGGACTCGCGTCGATTCAAATGACTAAAAAAACTAACCCAAACTAACTGATACTAGCCGAAAGTTCATTGAACGACTAAACTAAATTGGTTATAACAGGCACGAAAACGGGCTAAAACGTATCGGAACAGGTTACTAGAATTAAAGTAAGTTAAAACTAACCAACACGAACCGAGTTTTGGCGACTAACCAAAAGTAACCAAAAACATTAAATTTGGTTATAACGCATCGGGACCGATTCAAATGACTAAAATAAATAGGCACTAACTGAAACTAACCGAAAGTTCATTGAACGACTAACCAAAAGCACCAAAACGAGCTAAAATGGATCGAAACAGGTTACAAAAATTAAAGGAAGTTAAAATTATCTAAAACGAACCGAATTTGGCTACTAACGAAAACTAACCAAAAACATTTAACTTGATTATAAGGTATCGGAACCGGATCAAATGACTAAAATAAATTGGAATGAACTGAAAGTAACCGAAGGTTAATTGAACTAACTGAAACTAACCAAAAGTAACTAAAAGCACAAAACGAGCTAAAACTTAACCTGAAACTGAAATTACCGAAAGTTGTTTGAACGACTAACCAAAAGTAACAAAAGGCACCAAAAAGAGTTAAACGTATCGGAACAGATCAAAAATATTAAAATACGTTGAAACTAACCCAAATTAACCGAATTTTGGCGACTAACTAAAATTAACCAAAAATATTTAAATTGGTTATAACATATCGGAACCGGTTCAAATGACTAAAATAAATTGGAACTAACTAAAAGTAACAGAAAGTTGATTGCATTACTAGACAAAAGTAACCACAAGCACCAAAACCGGCGAAAACGTATCAGAACAGAATAAAAATATTAAAGTAAGTTAAAACTAACCCAAATTAACCGAATTTTAGCGTAACCAGACCTAACCAAAAACATTAAGATTGCTTATAACGTACCGGAACCGGTTCGAATGACCTAAATAAATTGGAACTAAGTGAAAGTAACCAAAAGTTGATTGAATGACTAACCAAACCAACCAAATTTACTAAATGCACCAAAACGGGCTAAAACGTATCAAAATAGATTACAGATATTGAAGGAAGTTAAAACTTACCCAAAATAATCGTTTTGGCGATTAACTAAAATGAACCAAAATCATTAAAAAAATTTATAACCTATCGGAACCGGTTCAATTGACTAAAATAATTTAAAATTAACTAAAGCTAACTGAAAGCTGATTGAATGACTAACCAAAACTAATCAAAAGTAGCCAAAAGCATCATAACGGTCTAAAACGTATCGGAATTGGTTCCAAAAATTAAAGTTAGTTAAAACTAACCAAAACGAACCGAATTTTGGCGACTAACCAAAACTAACCAAAAAGATTAAATTTGATTATAACGTATCGGAGTCGGTTTAAATGGCTAAAATAAATTGGAACTAACTAAAACTAACCGAAAGTTGTTTGAACGACTAACCAAAACAAAGTAAAAATAACCCAAAGCGCCAAAACGGGCCAAAACGAATCGGAAAAGGTTAAAAATATTTCATTAACATTATGGCTAATTATATATTAATAGATTTTCCTATCTACAGGTGGAGGGTATTTTTTAGGTCTTCATATCTGCACCTTTTATCACTTGTTTAATAATTATAATAATATTTAATATTAATGTTAAATACGCATTTATTTAATTAAAGATATTATAAACACTTGTGTTTGTATTTTTACTTTTCTAAATTCTACTTTTAAAAACTATATGAATTACAACACAAATCATATTTTTGCGTTTTTATTTATCATTTTCATTGTCCTTCCGGCCCCGATGGCATCTTTGCGATGGACTGTGAATTTTTAATTAATTAATACATATAAATCATGTTTAATATTTAATAAGAGCAAACTGAGTTATATTTAATTAAAGGTAATAATTGGCGCCTTGTCTGGCTACTTATTGGTAATAATTTCATTCTTCGTATGGCTGAATGAAATTGACAAGTTAAAAACTCTATTGTATTTCAGCATCATCTCATAAATAGGTATAATATAGTATCTCTCTATTCGTGCTACGCGGTCACGTGTTGAGAGAAAAGTAAACTGGCAGTCCTGCTGTCCCTTCGCCCTCGCTGGACAGGCTTGCCAGATTAGGGGATTTTCCCGATAAATTAGGGGATATTTTTTCATTGGAGTATTTTTCGGGAATATTCTTCTGGGAATATCTACTGAAGAAAAAATATTTACTTGGGGAATAACAGGGGATAAGTTTGACACTACTCAACTCAAATCTGATCCGTTAAATTAGAAACACGAAAATCCAATTATTATTCTGACCAAAAAATTTAAAAATTATTTATTTCACTTTTCTTTATGTCCGAGCTACGCCGACGCCATCTATAATTGCTTGCTTGCCGTATAAAAGTACTCAATCCGCCAAGTGTTATCATATAGGTACTTTTAAAGATATTTATCTTTGTTTAACTTTAGAAAAATATTCTTAGGTTAAATATACTAATCAGTTCAAGAATTATTATATTTTTAAAGTGAAAACATCTTTAGGTGCATTTAGCACATTTTTCCTGGGTGTTGAATCAAATAGAGCCATCACCCATCACGCTCGGCTCTGTAACGTTCATTCAGGTAAAGTCGGCTCTAGTCAACTTTAGCCAAGCGAGTGAGAGAAATAGTAACATATTGTCAGTCCGTAATATGTTAATTCGAATAATTGTAGGGAAAGCTGGGGAAATATTAATTAATTAATTAGGTATGGCGTTAGGCGCCATTTTATAATGAAATACTAGTTGTTAAATTTTTTTTTTAGTAAATGATGTTCGTATTGAGACTCGTTTTTATTTCTTCAGGGGGTAGGTCGTCTCTTTTATTAGCCGTAATTTTTTGTGGGCGCCAGAGTTCCTAGAGACAATGTGAACTGAATATGAATACTTAAATATAAATAAATATAAAGATAAAAATATCAAAAATTTGCCCTTATAATTCGCAATGTCTCACAGACTTCTATCCTGCGATAAATTTAAAACAACTGATATATTAACTATATAAAAATTCCAAGTATGATTGTTGGAATCATTTGAAATGAAGTTTATCGTTATAATTAAATTACAAATATAATTGATGAAATTATTTGAAATGAAGTTGATCTGATGAATAAATTGACTTAGAAATAAAAATTAAAATTAATGTGAAAGATTAAAAAAAAATCAATTGAGAAAAATTACACCATACAGTTGGTTTTTACAATATGTTTATCTTCTGACTGACTGATACTTAACTTCGTCTAATTATTCTGTAACCATGCGATCGTATTGGGACCTCTACTGGAACCGTTTCTGCCTGTTCCCAAGTTAGTATCAGTTGGGTTTATCGAGGACTTAATGGTTCACGAAGTATTTGTTTCCATCGATTTGTTTGGTACAGCAACGTGTCTTCGGCCAGTCAAATCAGTCGTAACATAAAAGGAGAAATAAACTAGTCTTTGACCAATGTATATCGCTAATTAAATAATATTCAGGGAAATATCATGTGAACATCAGTGACACTGCTAAACACATGAGGAAGCAATCAACAAATTGAAAATTTACTGGTTAATGCAGATATAATCAGAAACTTGAATTACAATGTTAAGTTGAACAAAAATTATAAATAACTACTGTTACTCAAGAAGTCCTTTTCTTTATTTTAAAATATGAAATTCAAAAGAAAAAAATTACTGAAATTTAAAATTCAAAGAAAAATAATGGAATAACGTTCCAATTCAGTGACTCTCGGTAAATCTAAATAAAAGGTAACTTGAATTTGATAATAAATAGGAAAATAGAGGTACAACCTCTAATAACGGGTCTGATAAGTCAAAATAAGTAATTACTATTACTTTTATTTCGGCCCTTGGTACATAAACAAAAATTGAGCGCCATTTCGCCTCAATTTAATTAAAGATAAAGACAATATAATCACTACCTCGAGATAGAGATTTAGATAACAGATAAAACCAGATAAATTTCCATATGCGAGAGTAATTCTCATAAATGCAAAGTAATGTCGATACATCAGGATTGAGACTAGACAGGGCGAGTGCCAATAATTATATGCTTGATGTAAAAAATAAGCTGAAAATTTAATAAATGAGCCCGAAAAGAAAAATGTTAAAACCAGCAATACTATGAGGGAAAATTCGGAGAAATTCTACAGAAAATTCAATTTACTACCTTTGCAGGAATATATAGAATTTACTCCGAGAATTAACCCAAATAATACTGTTCAATTTGAATGAAAATACGTAAAATAATGTGCGTGACCACTGAGCGATAAACGAATTACAATCTCCCCAGATTTTGACTAAGCCTCCTTCAAATTACATGAATTTGATTAATGAGACGCAAATATTTACCAATAAATCGATAATATTACCCAAACGGCCACGACAATAATTAAAAATTATTGAAATGTAAGCTAATTGAAGGTTGAATATAAAAATGCCAAATTTTGCTTTAGTCCAGTAAGACTAAGTGAATAATAAACAAATATTAATTATGAATTTAAAAATGAATTAGTTAAATATATTGCCAGATGAATTAAATATTTCAAGATTCAAAAATTAACACTCACTCGTCAATGTCTCAACACAAGATAAACGATCTCGCATTCAAAATTCAAGACGTTGGACAAATTAGGCTTGCCGAGTATTATTGGCTAATTTATAACATGTGATTAACACTACAAACCACGTCGCGCCAAGCAATAGAAATACCCGATATTAAATATAGTAATCTATAGTAAAATAAATTCACAAATTGTAGATACAAAATAGCGTAGCAATAGGCTTCTAAAGTCGTTAATCGCACGAAATAAACCCATTCGTGAATAGATTTCACTGGCGACTTAAATATTAAATATCGAAAATCATTTGCAATTGAATCGAAATTTTAGTGTAGCGTAAGTGTAATATACCCATTTGTGAATAGATGTCACTGGCGACTTAAATATTAAATATCGAAAATCATTTGCAATTGAACCGAAATTTTGGTGTGGCGGAATACGCATATATATATTGCGTTACATAATCATCTACCTAACTACCAAATTATGAACACAATAATCGACTAGGTATAAATATGCATAATACCGGTGCGTATACTTATACTCTTTTTCAATAAAAACCTTCGAGTAAAGTGGTGCCACAGGTATCGGGACTATCGAGTTCGACACTTTTTTCTTATTTTTATTTAGCTTTTAATATCGCTTTATTGCTGTTTTCACTCCTGTCGAACGGTCTTAAGCACACACCTTTTCTTTTTTAATCTATGTTTTTACTGTTGGTTATAAGTTCTCCCTTTCATTTGAAAAACAAAAATTTTCCTGGATAAGGTAGCTTTTACTTGTACTAAATATTTTCTAGTTCTTAAGCTTTATTTGTAACAGAGCCTCTTTTGGGGGTGTTTTAGAGATATGGAGCAAATATTTTAGCCACAAAAAAATATTAAAATCCAGGAATAATAAATCATAATCTATGAAAGCAAAAAATTTATTTTTGGGGGATTTTTTCAAAAAGTCCTAAATTTGAGGAATTTTTTTAATTTCGACTGGGGAAATCGAGCCGAACGGTCTGGCAACCCTGCCGCTAGCCAGCATCTAATCAGTTTTACCTTTCGTGCGTTGAAGAGTGACATCGTGCGGTCGGTCCGCAATGCCAACAAATTATCGGAAACGAAGTCGTTCTCGGTCGCATTCCCGTTCTAGGGATAAAGCTAAGAAACGTGATAGCGGTTCCAAATGCCGACATGGACGTTTGCAATCACGATCACCTAAGTTAGAAAGGTGAAAGTCAAAAAAGAGTCAAGAGTCATTGGAAAGTAGGAGGGCAAGGCCAAGAGACAGGCAAGAAGTGCGACGCCGCCGTCGGACGACTACGAGTCAGAAAATAGTATTGAGCATAAAATAGAAATCAAAATTCCCAAACAGTTAGAAACGCCTACCAAAAATAAAACTCGACATAATTTAACTATTCTCTTCTGGTCAGTGTTATCCATCAATTTGCGTGTCCAGGACATTAATTAATTAGCTAAGAAGAGCTAAAGACATTTGGGAATCAAAAACTAACCTTTTCATTATTACGTCCAAGCCTTAAAAAGCTGCGTCGCGTCGTCGCAAACAATATCTAGATGCATAAAGATTACACTCCAAACAAGTGATGTTGATACACTCAAGCCAACATTTACTTTTATAGAATTAGCAGTTGATAATTCTGATTTTGGCAATTACTTGAGAATGAAAATATTATTTTTATAAGTTTTGTTGCACGTCACTTTAAACATCTACACTATACCTATTTATGAGACGATGCTGAAATATAATCGTAAGATTATACGAGCTTACCTGAGTGAAGTTTAATTTTGATTATATGGGGCATCATCGAAATAAGTAGGTCCCCACCCCAATTTGATCCAATTGGATCACATCATAACTCCCAAGTATTGCAACAAAGCTGCTTTAAAGAAGACTGCTTAGATGCTGGCTAGCGGTAACAAAGGCACAGCGGGGCTGCCAGTTTGTTTTTCTTTCGACACGTGACCGTTTAGCACTGCACTATGCCTATTTATTTCGACGATGCCTCATATAATCAAGATTAAACTTCACTCAGGTAGGTTCGTTTAATCTTACAAGTTTGGCATTATATGTATAGGTATAGATAGGCTTTGAAAACTTAACAATGCAAAAACGACGAAGGTAGTAGTAGTCAGAAAAGTTTTCATTAATTAAGAGCCAGAAAAACGCTTTAATATAATTAAATGCACTGTTTTACGTTGTCATATTATTTCTATTATTTTATTATACATAAATGCTTTCGGCAAATATTTTTAGGTTTGGCTTTGTAAGAGCGTTAGCCTGCCAGAGGTGTGCTTCCCAACTAAGGTTCTTTGCACTGACAGAATTTATATTTAGAGTGCAATTTTCCTGCCAGGAGAGCATTTTCCGACTGGGGTACTATGCACTGAAGACCAAAGTCTGTCGATGTACCGCTGGACTGGTTTTTATACTAAAGTTTGACCCTTATTTGAATATTGTTTTAAATTACCAACAAGGTCAATTATTTTATATGGAGGAAAAGTAATACTTTTCATGGCGCGCTCGTGTTTAACAGCCGAACGGAGTGAGGCTGGTAATAGAGAGCAAGTCATGAAAAGTAACTTTTCCTCCAAATAAAATATGCTGTTTTTTCTTCAAATGTCGACAAATTAATGCAAAAAGTCTCTTTTTAATAGTAATAATAATTATTATTAAAGATAAGTGGGTTCGCAAGACGGCTTAGACCGGTGCGGTGTCGGTGAATAGGCTCAGGTTGTTGCTATAGTAATGTAACATAAAGCTGTCAGTGGACACTGTCAACAATTATATTTTTAAGATTGCGTCTTCGATTGCGTTTTAATTCCGTATTGATAAGCAGTTATTGAGTAAGTTCGATTAAATAATAACCAATTTGTTCCTAAATTAGTGATTTTTAGAAATGCAGTCACACATTGAGTGATAAATACAAATTTTAGTTTAATAAGTCTTGAGTTGTTGACGCTTATTTTGATGTTTGTTTGTATTGTATCCATGTTGCTAACACTTTTACCTCCGCCGGCGGAAAAGTGAAAAGTAAAGCTCCGGCGGAGGAAAAACGAAACTTCACTGCCGCCTACACAGTCGAGTAATGGCGGATTTACTGACGTTTGAAGAAAATAACAGTTTATACTTCTGATATTAGCAATTTTATGTGATATTGTGAACTACTAAAAAGCATAAACCTACTAATTAAATTAAGTCCTAAGTTTGGACTTGAACTTGAAAAATGTTATATAAACATTCACAGGTGTGCAGGCCCCTCAGGCACACATTGACTAAAAAGAAACAAATTTGTCTATACAATTATCACCACATACTCAATATTCACGATACTTATATTTGATTGTATTATTTAGCTCATCCAATTCTAACACACGGAGAATCAAGTCGATCGACGCCATTTTGACACGCCATTCAAGGAACAAAGACCCCACTACGAGACTGTAACAGTTCGATTTTTCCAAGAGCAAACATTTTTAAAAGTTTATTTATATGCCGCCTCTAGAAAAATGATGCTGTATTTTGCACGCATCGGTTTATTAATTATAAATTTATTAATTCGATTTGCTTGTAAATGCCAGTATCCTAATACAAATTAACCATATTTTAAGTATAGGTTAGCTATATATTTGTATTCTTAATCCGTTGTGACTATTAATTTTAGTTGATAAGCTAAAGCGATGTACCATATTAGGATAATTTGGTTTGATTTGTATCTTATTTATCATGAACAGCCAGCGAATCGATTTATATTTTCAGAATGTTGTTCGTGAAGGCTGCAAAAATTGCTGCGTTTGACTTGTTGATCCGTATTTTGGTAGTAGTTTTTGTGACCTTCGTCACGGAGTAATAGGAATGTACTACTTCTCGTAGGATCGGCTGTCGATTTGATTTTTTAAAAAGGTTGTCCTTTTGTTAGGGAATATTCTCTATTGTTTCGTGAATCCCTTGTTCAATGCGTTAATTGTGGCCTCCGCCATCATGTTACCCCTATAACAAGCAAGAGCTCGGTCGCTTATTATCTTAGAATTATTCCTTGTATCGAGGCACTCGGCATGTTTTCAGCCCATTACTACTTGTGTCGCAGTATTTAATTTCGAAGGCGAATTGACGAACGGAGGGGACAGTCCTTTGCTAGTTTGACCGGAACGTAAGACGAACGCTTGCCAGGGCGCCTAGAAACTCCACGTTTTAAGTATTGTGATATAATACAACCCTTTTGATAAGGGATAAAGACAGAACCGTATTTAAATAATACGTTTGTCACGTAGTTGCTTTATTAACACAATAAATACTAAGACGTAAAACGTTGTTGGCCAAAAAAACAAATACAATTTGTAAATAGCACATTTCTAGTAAACAACCGGGGTTAACAAACTATGATCTTGTTAATAAGACAACAATGCGTAACAAATAAGAAAATATAGGATAGGATTATAACATTGCTAATATAACTCGTAAAACTATTTTTCTTTCGTTACATGTATAACTAGCAGTAGTAGTCTCCACTAACAGAACTAAAACAGTTAAGAACTTACGACAAACTACAAAATCAAATGCAAATGGGTGGATCTAAGCCAGAACAAGTCCACTGACGAAATATATAATAAATTATAGTAAAATTAGGTGCAATGCAATGTATCTTCTCGAATTGAGGTCTGTTTTCTCTCTTCTAAAGCAAAAAAGTCAGGTTAAAACGTTGGGGACCAACGTTATCAGGGAGCGGGAATGTGTGAACTACTAAAAAGCATAAACCTACTAATTAAATATCACCCTGTCCTAAGTTTGAACTTAAACTTGACAAATGATATATGAACATTCACAGTTAATTATAAACAACTTGAGTGGTCGACGGGAGCAATTTTAATCCATAATGATGCAGCCATCAGCATTTTGTAACATGTAAATACGCAGGCAAACGCCAAATTCATCAGGCTTACAAGTCTCTCAACTCCGCTCAATTTACTCTTGCGGTACAGCACACAGGTGCGTACACTTCTAGTTGTTCTATCCCACAACCCCTATATCTGTGAACACCTGTTCACAGGCACAGGGTGATCAGGTCCTTCGGGGGACTAAAAAGTAGATAGAGTCGAATTTACGAGTGAAGTATCAAAATTTCCAGTTAAGGGATTGTTTTTGGGGATTTTTAAATAGTAGTACAAGTGCCTTAGAAATCTGCGATAAACTTAAATCAGCAAGACTTACCTTATAAGTATCAAAACATAAATAAAACATCCCCGCTCACATAAACTTTATTTATAAAATAGTGGCGTCGCTTGCTAGAAAAAACTTTAAACTAAGCCTCTTTCGAGAAGACATGCATTTAATATTAATTGGGTATAGTGTAAACTCTTAATTCATCTATAAACTTAAACACGCCTTTATTAGTATACAGTCTAACCGTTGTTAAGTTTGTTTGTAAATAAACTTGTTATTATTTTTATCAATGGGTCTCATTTATTATCTCTTCTCAACTTGACGTAGTGCGATTGTAAAACTGGGCTACTCCCCTGCAAGCTAAATGGGGCGTGGCGTCACAGAAAAAAAATCACATATCGTGACAATATTTTAGCTTTAGGTATACCTAATTCTGGAATAATGGATGACAAAATGAAATGCACTATAAGACAATTAAGTTCTTGAATGTTGTCTGACTTGATTTTATGTATACAATGTGGTCCAAATTTTGTTTACATGTATTGCTATGGTTTTTGATTAATACATTATTAGTATCTCTCTATCCGTGACAAACGGGCACGTGTTAAAAGAAAAACAAACTGGCAGCCCCGCTGTCCCTTCGCCACCGCTAGCCAGCATCTAATCAGTCTTCTTTAAAACAATTTTGTTGCAATACGTAAGAGTTATGGGATCCAATTAGGAAAAAATTGGGGTGGAGACCTTTTAATTTCGACGATGCCTCATAACATCAAGATTAAACTTTACTCAAGTAAGTTCGATTAATTTAACGATTATATTTCAGCATCGTCTCATAAATAATAGGTATAGTGTAGATGTTTAAAGTGACGTGCAACAAAACTTATCAAAAAATATTTTAATTCGAAGTAATTGCTAAAATTGGAAAATGCTCTCCTGGCAGGAAAATTACACTCTAAGTATAAATTCTGTCAGTGCAAATAATAATCAAGATTAAATTTCACTCAGGTAAGTTAGTTTAATTTTACGATTATATTCAAGTTTGGAATTTTATGTATATATAAATAGATGATGAAAACTTAGCAATGCAAAAACGAGGACCAGAAAGTAGTAGCCAGAAAAGACCAAAGCCTGCTGGCGCGGAGGCTTCTATACTTGTTTGACCCCAGTTTGAATATTGTTTTCAATTATCAACAAGGTTAATAGTAACAGTTTATACTTCTGATAATAACACTTTTATGTGATATTTTAACTTTGGGAATACTTAATTCTGGAAAACTGAAATGAACGGGAGTATTAGACAATTAAGTTCTTGAATGTATTACTTGATTTTATGTATACCTACAATGTGTCCCAAATTTTTCTTGCTTGTATTGCTATGGTTTTTTGATTAATACATTATTATATTGAAATTTTTGTATTTTTGGAAAAAGCTTTTCAAGAGCATTTCAATGATGTATCACAAGTCTAGGTTAATACTTTCCTTAAAGTTCAAAATTCAAAATTATTGTTTTTTTAATAGTAGGTTTTGCGTATGCGTAGCCGCCATCATGAAACAAGAGAATGCATCATGTAATTATTCCGTATCGCTAAGCTGTCATTAAATTGCATAACTTATTTGTTTCTATAAAGAAGCTACATAGTTTCATTACTTACTCTGATGAAGGGTATTTATCAGTTCATTCATTCAGTATTAGAAAAACTAGTAGCGAAAAAAACAAATATACTTAGCGCTCTTTTGTCTCCTGCAGTGTTGGGTATAGGAGCCGTGAAATGTCATTAGTTGGAACAGAGTCTTGTAAAAGCTATATTTTAAGCTTTGAATTAGGTTACTGATATCTTGCTTATCGTGTAATCGCAAAACGAATGAACCAAAAATTTAAACTTTTAATTTAGATAATCGCCATTGTACCTAAAATTCAAATAAAATAAAAAAAACTCGTATGTTCTTTTTACTTTCGTCTAAGGGAAAAATGTGTTTTATTTAAACAGCATTCATAAAAAATACTTTCCGACCAGACATGCAATTTTTAACAAGAGCTTTTTATTTAGCGCTATATAAAATGTGTGGCCAGTCGTGTAAAAATATCATAAATCTGTCGGGTGCAGTCCGGCTCGTTTAAAAACATAAAAACCCAGCTGAAATGGGGTTTGTGTTTTTGCTACTTGGTCAAAGGAATGGGATTTTTAAGCGGACTTGAAAACATTTTTAGGAATGTTTTTCCATTTGTCTTATTTTTTTCTGGGACGCCTGCCGGTCATTATCTACCTATATATCACAGTTTTCAGATAAGTTTTTAAACCAATTTTATTTCTAGCCAGACAGTAGAGCAAAACGGCACTCCTATAGGACAGGCAAATTTTACATGACTATATTTGGATAAAAGACATTTATCCCAAAATTAATGATAAGACATTTTTATCACTTCCATGAATACTAACTTTGGAAATTTACCTCTCTAAACTGTTTACTGCACTGTTCTAAAATTCCACCAAACCAAGTTTGTATAGTTACAGTGTAAGGGATTTTTTAAATCGGCCGAACTTAATAACTTATTAAAGAACACTTTGTAACCTTAAGCACCATGTACAAAACTTAAATCCATTTTCATAATCTCTAACCTCTAGAACTTCTACAAACTGGGATTAAGTTTATATATGTCTTACAGATGTTGTCGTGATAGCCGTCTTATCTGTAATTTGTTTGGTGAAGCTTAAGAGCTTTAAGCAGATGTTAACAAGCTTTGCGAAGGACTTTCGTCATTTGTAATGATTTCTCAAAAGTTGAATTAAAAACGACTTCAACCTATCCAGTTTGCTAAATCGTATTCAGTAACTTTGATAAAAGTTCTTATTAATAATAGTTGACGATATCTGCTGATTAAAATATTGTGACTAACAACGAAATAAAAACTATTCAACAAGGAGTTTGGTCAAATATAGATTTATCAATTCATTCGAGAAATGTTTTCCATAATACCACTCGTATCTTCCGAAATAATTTTATAATTCTATATTCATACGGTCGAACGTATCAGATTTTTGAATAAAGTTAAACTGGGTGTGTCGCACCTATATAAGTGAAGATCAGCCAGAAGCCAGAATCAAGTAACGAAATACCCGATCTATAAAAGAAAAATCGATAGTAATAAGGTAATATAAGCATATGTTTGATACTACCTCAGTCCATGGTAATTAAATAAATAAATACATTTTCCTCTAATAAAAAAATATCGTATTCGTTGCACGTCTTGGACCATCTTTAATGTTACCGAAAGCTTGTAATAGTTCTGGTTCCTCTTGGAATAGAAAGTAGGTTATCGCATTGTTTAACTAGTAAAAATGTGTGCAGAAGGAATGCTGTTTTTACTATTTTTAAGGTTATTAGTATCTGTATTCGTTTTATATATGGAAAAGATATTTGCCACGTCTGTGACAAAATTCCAAGTCTATTTTCGATCACTTGACGAGGTCTCCATAATCTTGTTGGTTTTTGCGAATATCTGCCCTAAGCTGTCAGTATCGAAAATACCTAGGGTTTTAAGGCAAAACCTTCTCCAATATCACTAAGACATAATTAATTTTTTGCTCAAAAATGCTTTCATCGTTGTCTCATGTTGGAAGCCTCAAATATGTTTCATATTTTTTTTTATAACCACCAAATCTACTCTTTCGACAACGGAAGCAGATTTTTTCCTCGAAATATCATTTATTTTCAAGTAGGGCCTCGAAATGAAGAGGTCCTATATAAGAATTTTCAATAAGGCTGGTGTGGAGAAATAGGTAAAAAATTGTCTCATAAGATCAATGAAGAAGCTAACAAAGATAAGATATATATCCTCTGAGTACTACAGGTAGATATTTTGGGGATTAAAAAAGATTGAAATTAGCGGATCGTATATATCTGAACTATTCTCGTTTTATCGCAAGGATCAAATGAAGCATACTAAATGAAAGTAGGACTAGGGATAAAGAGCTAATTACCTGCAAATCTGACGATGATGGAAATGCATTGCACTCGTATAGATTTGAAAGGGCTTTCCATGATCTGTTAGCATGATCCACGTGCCGGCAGAGATGATGGATTAAGTATATAGATTTTATGGTTGCTATTATTTCTGACCCCGCGATGCTTACTAATTCCAACGTGCCCTTGCATAGAAGGCTGTTCTCAGGATTAGCGCTCATATGTTTATTGAGATTTTTGAATATATAAAGGCCTTTACTTTCATATCTTCTTACTTACGTTCTTGACATATTTTTCCCACCGGAACTGCGAGTACAAGTGCACCCCCAAAACCCTACACTGATCACACCATCACTCTTATCATGAGTGTCCCTAAACGAAAAATATCCCTACTGATCTTCTCTTCATTGAGGTGCAATCAATCCTCGAGTGTATCAGCTACCAAAGAGACTGCCGCACCATCAGCAAAGAGTGTATCCTTTTCTGTAATATAAATATTTGTGAGGTCATGTATATACCTGACAACACTCCAGTTTTGGACTTTGAGGACAGAAGATGTATTTTTGGTTTTCGCGAGAGCATTCCAGGGTCCACACAGTCGAAGGCTTTGCTCAAATAAAGAAACATATTAAATCGCAAAGCATGGATAGAATTCATGATATGTGGAACAAGCTCAATAATGCGGAGCACTATGGTCATATTCCTTCTGAAACCAAACTGGGAGGTCGTAAAGTAGTTGCTAAGTTCAAAATAGTCAGTTTTTTGTATTGCTGTAACTGTAACTTTTTCTATAATACTACTTTTGAAATGGTTGGGAGTAACAAAATGGGTCTATAATAGTTCTTTGGTTCGCAGGTTTCCTCTTTTAAAAATTGGAGTGACGATAACGATTTTAAGAATGAATTTATTCGCCCTAAAAAATTAATTTATTAGTTTTGTAAGTGGCCTCACAATAATATTTTTAATATTTTTATTTTTAATTTGATTTTAAATCCGTATCTGTCCTGACTATTTTTGTTTTTGTTTTGTGTATAATATATATTGCTTGATTAAAAGTTAATTTTGAAAGTAAAAAAGTTTTTAAGGAGTTCACAAAATTAATGTCTCGGTTTATGTTTGGAATATCTTTTGTTAAATTATTTGTTATTTGAGAAAAATACGCATTGAAATCGTCACGTATAATGCTTTGGGGATGAGTTGAAGTTATGTTTATTTATGATATCCAACATGGCTCGTGCTGGGTTATTGGAATTTAATATTATTCTATCATTTAATCTTCAACATGACACCTCTAATAAATAAACATAAATCTGAACAGCGTCGTTTAGTGGAT
>MU183175.1:190386-223998 GCA_016904865.1 Pissodes strobi
TTGGGAAACCTGGTGAACAAAAGAAATAGTAATTAATTATGACTGAATTTCCTAATACCTCTATATAATTTTAATGTATCCAAAAAAGCATATTCAAAAGAACTGTTGGTATACCGAGCTGTCATAAGCCTTCTATATCTGCATCTAGTTAAATAGACTATATTGGGATAAATTATTGCAGTAGAGCTTATACAAAGCCCAATAGTACCCAGCCATGATTTTTGATCTGCAATGAAGAAGGTTGCAAATGATGTGTGGCCAAATTATGTAGTTACAAATAAGTATTGCTACGTCAAAAGTAGGGAAAACTTATGTTATTCCCTTCGCTTCGGCAACTTTTGACCTAATTTGTCAGAAAGTGCTTCAATCCTGAATAACTGCATACTTGTGGCTTAGTACTTATTGGTAGGCGGGTGAATATTAGACAAGTTGTAGGCTGCAGTTAAAGGAACGCTCTATAGCGCTCGCTACAGCCGCAAATTATTGTCAGAAAAAAATCATATTAATTTAGTCCTACTCCTACTATAGCAGACAACCCATCTACAGATTGAGAGTATTGAAATGAAATTATGTTTTCTATCTATATATTGGAGATATTTCATCTATGAAGAAAATAATGTTGTTGAATGTAATGATGAACAATCATATATAACATGATAACGAAATACATACCTATGGAAAGTTATTCCGGGTCCTCTTTTTGCTTTACACAAAAAACACAAGTCTCTAACACCCATCTTAAAGTATGTTTCAAATAATAATGCAAAAATATTTAAAATGTCCAAACTTATAAACACAAGAATAATCACTTAAAAATCGTTCACAATACACACTACAAACTGGCTAGCTAAAAATCAGAATATCGCCATATTGATTTCTCCTCGGTTTGTTTTGTCGTTTGTCCGGCCGGCAGCAGCAGCACCAATAGAAAATGAAAACGGCACGCAAGCGCAGCGGCGGCCTGTTCCACATAAAGATAGACTTATGATATGGTGTTAAACAAAATTGTATATCTATCTCACTCTTTGGCTTCACAATCCACTTATTGTTTAAATGTAATGTTATCTATATATTTTTTTTTACGTATATGACAAAACACAACGCGGGAACTCTGGCAGCGCGGCGTGCTGACTGACACGTGGCGTATTGGCGTATTGCGAAATATCGGCAGTAGGACGCATAGATAAAATATTTAAAAAAAAGTAGAGAACGTATTTACTCGTATGCCTAAAAGAGCGGGTATAGAAATAAAGCAAAAATGTCCTGTCATGAGAATAAACAACTTTTGTGAACTAAAAAATGATTCGTTCTCGAGATACAGGATGTTTAACATCTAAAAAAATATCGATAATGTAACACTTCCAAGACTTCAAAAGTGACCGATATATCAACATTACAAAATATATGGTTGAAAATAAAATGTAAAAAAGCGTCAGATCCGTATTAAAAAAAAGGGGATATTGATGATAGTCGCATAAGACCAACCGTCGCGTCGTCGGGGTTTAATATAATTTGATAATGACTTATAGAAGAAAATGTAGCAATGCCGGAATATGTTTTCAAGTAAACACAGGAAAATTCGCATCTATACGAGATACAGCTGTAGCGTGCATTCTTATCCGGAACATCCTGTAATTCAAATTTAGATATTACGCGAGCCCCTTATAGCCCTTGTCATTTAAACATGTTTCCTTTAATTTTTGACATTTTCACGGGTCTCTCTATGTCTCTAGATTTAACCTTAAATTTAATCGAAAGCATAGGAAAAATTATTTTGTTCTTGTACATACATATTTTATTTATTTTACAATGTGTCCAGAAACAACTTTGACATATTTGCATAGAAAAATATGAAACGCAAATGTCAATTCTGTTCTTCTGGAAACACTATAAGGCTATAAAGACACATCCGGGTAAACTTCGACACCTACTATAATTTTATCTTTTTTCTGTTTTTTTTTTATTTTATATTATCTTTTTCAGTTGATTACTAAGTGTCTCTTTCTTTTCAGATTGATCTTGGTGAATAAACAGAATAAGTAGTAAGATGCCGCACATAGATGGGGGGAAGGAGTTACCAAAATTATCCTCCAGAAAATATGGCCAAACCGGTGGAAGCTGTGAAGCAAGGGATCTCCCAGTTCGCTGCGAGCAAAAAGTTCAAGGTCCCGAGGACAACTTTGTTGGAAAAATACACCAGAAACATCCTCTACAACCAGGTCGTCCTACTATGCTAACCTAAGAGGAAGAAGCGTTGATAGCAACTTCTCTCCGGACAGTAAGCGACTGGGGTTTCCCAATGACGCAAGCAGATGGTCGCCAGGTTATTTCAAAATTTGTAACTAAATAGGGCAGAGATATTCCAGGATGGAAGAATAATCAACCTGGAGAAGACTTTGTACATTGCTTTGCAGCAAGGAACAACTTAAGCACTCGCTTAGCAACCAATATTAAACGCCAGCGAGCTGCGGTTGGTGCACCACAAGTAACCGATTTTTTTAATAACATTAAAGATCAGTTACAAAATGTTCTACCGCAACATGTCTATAATAATGATGAGACAAATATCACAGACGATCCCGGCGCGGCGCCAAGAAAGTTTTAGTTCCTAACTAAACGAGTAGAAAGGGTTCAGGAACACTCGAGAACTTCGGTAAATGTGATGGTTTGCAGCACAGCAAAAGGTGACTTGCTGCTCCCGATGGTTGTCTATAAAGCCCAACATCTTTACGAAAACTCGACGATTGGGGGATCTACATTAAGTGGGTGGTTTGATATGACGGCTTTTAAAAAATGGTTTTTTGAAATATTGCTTCCTTACGCTACACAAAATAGCTCCCCAGAGGAATTAAAAATTGTAATAGGGGATAACCTCGCATTGCACTTTTCATCTCGCGTCGTAGAATTTGCCTTAGGCAATAACATCTACATGACTCCCCTTCCGACAAACTCTACACACATAATGCAACCACTGTATGTCAGTTTTTTTTGCTCCGATGAAGCGAAAGTGGAGGGAGGTTTAGGATAGCTGGAGAAAGGAATCGCGTCGAAAAGGTTCCATCCCGAAGGAGCAATTCCTATCGTTATTAAACCGTTTATGGGTATACAAAAAAGAAAATGCAGGAAAACCCTGCAGTGCGGATTTCGATCAACAGGCATAAGCCCTTTTAGCCCTGAAACTGTTTTAACAAAACTTCCATCGACACAGTCAAATTCGGAATGGTCTTTGGATGAAAATTTACTTGAGTTTCTGAAGGAATCTCGTGGTTATAAAGACGATACAGCAGTTGGTAAAAGGGGAAAGAAAGTTTCCACAAGGCCAGGTGAGCAAATGAAAACAAAATCAGCTACGATGGCCCCCAAATCTACAGATGCCCAAGAGCTTGATGCTTTACATGATAAAGCAGCTACTAAGTTCCTGAATTCTTCAGACACCGAAGAACCTGATGTTTTACCACTAAAGTTGGCTAAAAAGGCTGTTACAAACTTGCTTAAAATGATCGTTACCAACAAAGCCAATTCAAAAAAGAAAAAATCAAGGACAACCTCCTTTAACTCCAACGTAAAAACCACGGAGCCAGTAGCCTCAACGTCACGTGGTCTAACAGGCAGAAATATTGATAGCAATACTGACTCTTACTGCACATTATGCAATTGCAGTTATAAAAATTACACTGGCACAAATGATTGGATCTGTTGCATCTCCAGCTTGAAGTGGGTCTGCGGCACTTGTAATCTTGGTTCAAATGATCCCTACGATGAATGTTCCTCCTATTACCTGTGCTCAATTTGCTTGATAGATTATTCTGAGTACACTAATCGAAAGGCTTGGATTAAGTGCGTAACGTGTAACAAATGGGTTTGTGGACATTGTAATAATGGTTCAAACCGAGCGAATTACGAATGTACTGTTTGCGAGGATGATGACTAAAAACTGAATATTAGTAACTAGAATCGAAAATTAATAATATGGAAACATTCATAAAATATATATAGGGTACAGGGGAAAAACGATCTAAGCGCCATTTCCATAGGAAACTTTTATTATTGATTTCACAGAAAATTTTATTCTTGATAAAAGTTAGTGCTTGGAAAAAAACTAATTTTGACAATGTTAAATTAAGACTAAGTTATACAGTGTACTTAAAAAATACAAAAATGGTGGTTAAAAAAACAAAAACTTAGGAATATCGGAAAAGCTTCTACAGGAAAAATAAAGCTCCTATTAAAAGTCAAATACCATTTTTTCCAAAAGTGCATCGTTGCTGAAAAAAATAAGGACAAAATTAAGAAAAAGCGGGTTTTTTCAAGAATTGAAATGGATTTTCTCCTCAACGGTGCGGTGCACTTTTGGAAAAAATGGTATTTGACTTTTATTTTTATCTTAATACGAGCTTTATTTTTTCTGTAGAAGGTTTTCCGATATTCCGAAGTTTTTGATTTTTTAATCTTCATTTTTGTATTTATTGAGTACCCTGTATAACTTATCCTTAATTTGGCATTGTCAAAATTAGTTTTTTTTCCAAACACCAACTTTTATCCAGAATAAAATTTTCTGTGAAGTCAATAATAAAAAAGTTTCCTATGGAAATGGCGCTTAGATCATTTTTCCCCTGTACCCTTCATATGTCTACACATTTTATAGAAATAACATGTTTCTAATTTTTTTATTAGTCTTACAACCATTTCATCATTTAGCCATGTTGATTTTAGTTAGACAATATTATTGAATTATATTTCAATATAAAAGGTCTTAAAAGAGCGAGACATATATTCCGATTTTCGAATTCTTCTAAAAATTCTAGATAAATTTCATGTAGCATGTGGAATAGCATCCCTTCCATTTAAAGAATTTGATCTGTTTAACTTAGCGCAAAACGATTTGCATCTTCTTATCTTAGTTATTTAGTAATTATCTAGATATACGAAATTTTCGGTTTCGGTGGGGAGTAATTTCCAGGTTGTGGTTATATGGAAGATAAGAAAGTGCAAAACATTTCGTTGGACAATAAACGGTTCGGATTCTACAATAAAGGGGTAAGTCTCAATAACATTGTTTTTGCTGGTTGTTTTTCGTAAAAGTCGATCATTATCCACATATATCCATTATTTCAGATTTGATCAGCACCTTGATATCATTTTGATTCGCTGTACCTTTTTTGGTTTTAAAGATACCGAGGTAAAAAAAACCAAATGTAGGGTTGGTAGCCAAGTTTTTTCTAGATTACATATAAAACAAAACACCAATAATTTTCTGACATAAAAGCCTACTCTATATATTTTTTAAATAGAACACTCTGTATATTACTACATTTTTGGACTCTTTAGTGAAATCAAAACACATGTCGTGTATAACATCCTATACCTATCTTTAGCTGTTTACGAAATATTGACAGTTGAAAGTCGGCCATTTTGACATTTTGACAGGCTTTAAAATCTAAACCGCACGAGATCAAAGAAAACGGTTTGCACATCTCTATCTTAGGTTTTCATGAGCTATCGAATGACAGTGGCTTTCAATTTAACCGGAGGTTTAAAAGTTCCGGTCAATTTTATGCGCGGGTTAAATTCAAAGTTACTGTCATTTGATAGCTCATGAAAACCTAAGACAGGAATATGCAAACCGTTATCTTTGCTCTCATGCGGTTTAGATTTTAAAGCCTATCAAAATGTCAAAATGCACGACTTTCAACTGTCAATATTTCGTAAGCACCTAAAGAAAGATAGGTATAAAATATTATATACGAAATGTGTTTAGACTTCTCTAGAGATTCCAAAAATGTAGTAATATACAGGGTGTTCCATTTAAAAAATATAGAGTAGGCTGATATATCAGAAAATCCTTAGTGTTTTGTTTTGTAGAAAAAAACTTGGCTACCAATCCTACATTTTGCTTTTTTGTTTAACTTGATATCTTTAAAAACAAAAAAGTTACAGCGAATTAAAATGTTATCAAGATAAATTGAACGCACGGTACATGTTGCTCCGATTTAGCGAAATTGTGCACTTCATGCACTTCATGAAATATAGCCAGATCAAAAGTTTACTTTCATTTCACCTTCTTGACAATATTTTTATCTAGCGAATAAAATGAAAAAGCTGTTACGAAAAATATGCAAAATCGTGCATATTACGTTTATAAAATTGAGCAGGTTGCTAAGAATCTACATAAAACAAAATTATGTACTTATATAAGATCTTTTTTAAGCTTAGAAGAGAACAACTAGATAAATCAAAATTTTCAAAATTATTATTGCAGATCTTCACAAGTTCGTCTAAAACCATAACTACTTGTGCAAAATAAAATCTCATATAAAAAAACTTTTGTTGTGTATAGATCTTGTTGATATTTAAAGATTAACTTGGAGCTTATATTCTATTATAGTTATATTCATGCGAGTTTATTTCAATTTCAATTTATTATATGTGTGTTATAACGTTAAAAAATAAATAATTTTCTACATAAATGAGTTGATTTATTGATCGTAATTTATTAAAATTATATGTAACTCAATTATATTTTTCTTTAGGTAATTGACTTCTCTTTCAAGAATGCTGTACTTACTACAAGTAATCTACATTCGCCACTCTTAATTTCACTTCAAAAGACATTTTTAACTATTTCTTTCAGGTGTAATGTTTAAATAAATATCCGGCTCTTTTTATGCAGCTTTTTGGATAAAAAAATTGGTTATTCTTTACTCGAAATAAACAGTATTTTATAAATAATATATTTTGTAATGAAAGTTTAAATAAAGTAATAGGGGGAGAGTAACAATTTTAGTATATAAGGTCCCAAAAAATTTGAGTACGGTTCACTTCACTAATGATTGCCGGGGGGTTGACGCCAAGTTAGATTTATTTATTTCCTCCCCACTACATAGTGATAAAGTTGGTCCTCGCTTGTCAAAGGTGCCGCGCTTAAGTGTCGCAGCTATAGTTTTCTTTAGGCTATGCTAGCACTCCGGCTTTATTGAAGAGATTTCAACGAAACGTGGACTATGCCAAAATTAATTTTATGACTTAAAAATAACGTATCGAAACCGGTTCAAATGACTAAAAAAAATTGATTATAACGCATCGGAACCGGCTCAGATAAGTAAAATAAGTTGAGACTAAGTGAAACTAACCGAAAGTTTTTCGACCAAATCTATTAAAATTGATTATAACGTATCGTAATCTGTTCAAACGACTAAAATAAGTTGATATTAAGTGAAACTAACCGAAATTTGAATTGATGACTAACCAAAACTAACCCAATCTGTTAAAATTGTTTATAACGTATCGGAAACGATTCAAATGACTAATGTAAGTTGAGATTGAGTGAAACTAACCGAAACTTGATTGGACGACTATCCAAAATTAACCAAATCTATTAAAATTAATTATAAGGCGTCGGAACCGGTTCAGATGACTAAAATATGTTGAGACTAAGTGAATCTAACCGAAAGATGATTGGACGATTAACCAAATCTTATCAAATATATTAAAATTGATTATGGTGTTTCGGAATCGGCTTAAATAAGTAAAATAAGTTGAGACTAAGTGGAACTAACCGAAAGTTGATTGGACGACTAACCAAATCTATTGAAATTGGTTATAACATATCGGAACCGGATCAAATAAGTAAAACAATTTCAGACTAAGTGAAACTAACGGGAAGTTGATTGACGACTAACCAAAACTAACCTAATCCATTAAAATTGATTATTACTTATCGGACCGGTTCAAATGACTAAAATAAGTTAAGACTGTGGGAAACTAACCGAAAGTTGATTGGACGACTAACCAGACCCAATCAAATCTATGAAAATTGATTATGACGTATCGGAACCGGCTCAAGTAAGTAAAATAAGTTGAGACTAAGTGGAACTAATCGAAAGTTGATTAGACGAGTAACCAAAACTAACCAAATCTGTTAAAATTGGTTTTAACGTGTCCGAACCTACTCAAATAAATAAAATAAGATGAGACTAAGTGAAACTAACCGAAAATTGATTCGACGACTAACCAAAAATAACCTAATTCATTAAAATTGATTTTAACGAATCGTAACCGGGTCTAAATAACTAAAATAAGTTGATACTAAGCGAAATAAACTGAAAGTTAATTAGACGACTAACCAAAACTAACCAAATCTATTAAAATTGATTATAACTTATCGGACCCGACTTAAATGACTAAAATAATTTGAGTGCTTAGTGAAACTAACCGAAAGTTAATTGAACGACTAACCAAACTCATCAAATCCATTATAATTGACTATAACGTATCGGAACCGGTTCAAACGACTAAAATAAGTTAAGACTAAGGGAAACTAAACTAAAGTTGATTCGACGACTAACCAAAAATAATCTAATTTATTAAAATTGATTATAACGTATCGTAATCGGTTCAAATGACTAAAAGAAGAAAATAAAATAATTTGAGACTAAGTGAAACTAACCGAAAGTTGATTGAACGACTAACCCAAACTAACCAAATCCATTAAAATTATTTAAAACGTATCGGAACCGGTTCAAATGACTAAAATAAGTTAAGACTAAGGGAAACTATCTGAAAGTCGATTGGACGACTAACCAAAAGTAACCAAATCTATTAAAATTGATTATAACATAACGAAACAGGCTCAGCAAAAAAAGTTGCGACTAAGAGAAACTGACCGAAAATTGATTAGATGGCCAACCAAAACTAACAAAATCTATTAAAATTGATTATAACGTATTGGAACCGACTGATATGACTAAAATAAGTTGATACTAAGTGAAACTAACCGCGTTAGATCGGGGATTGAGAGACGAATCGAATGCAGTTTTTTCAACCACAACTAATGTTATAAATAGTATAAACGAACGAAACTTGAAGTAATATGCATTTATGTGGTATATTTTGGTAAACTAAACTTGCGTAATCTGCTAAAAGTAATTTTTTACATTAGATTGTGTTAAGAGTGGGTGAGGGTGACTTTTAGATTCTCACGACAGACTAGTCGTGTTTCATATCGTTAGATCGAGGAATGCGAGACGAATCGAATGCAAATGGTCTTTTGCTTCTTACAACCACGCTTATAACGGTTTAAATTGTAAAAAAAAAACGAGACTTGAAGTAATATACATTTATTTGGTATATTTTGATAAACCAAACTTACGTAATCTAACCTGATCTCACTCAAACTTCTATCAACTATATATTTCCACACAATTATGAGTTTTCTCAGATCTCAAAGTTAATAAGCGTTGCATTCAATGTTCAACCCCCCCCCCCCCCTGTTGCATTTTTGTGAAGGACTGTGAATTTTTTGTTATATAATCAATTCATTAATAGAAAGTTTCATAATTTTTAGTGCTTCTCTTAATCTTAAAAAAATAGGGGTACTGGTAGCATGCAGCGATTTCATATAAATTTTCGCGCAAATTCGATATAAATGAAAGTACGTAATAAATTTTGGATACAAACACTGAAATATGTCAAGTGAGATTTATCGAAATGCAAATTTTTTTCATACCATTTATGCTGGTTGCCAAATTAAGTTTTCTACACTGTTTCTCATAAGCTATCTATAGAGTTATTAATATTAAGAAATAGTTAACGAAAAACAAAAGTGAATAGGTGATAAGTTACGAAAAACAAAAAAAATGGATCTGGTTCAGGCCGCCGCGCTGGCGCCGTTTAGAATTTATATCCAGTTAAAATGTTGAAAATGACAAAGGACATGACATTTGTGGCAGAATTCATGGACGTACTGTATATTTAATACGCTAGCGAATAACTGCAAAGCAAAAGTGTTAAAATTGTTGCAATTGTGATTTATGTCAGCTGTAGATATTTATTTGTCAAGTTGTATTCCAGAAAATAGGTCATAGATATTTACATTGCTTTGTTTAAACATAAAACATGTTCATTAATTTGTTTTTACATTTTTAATCTAAGTAGAATAAAATTAGTTTTTCACTGAGCTTATAAAGTATCTAGGAATTTTTGAATTTTTAATTTCCTCCAGATAAGTGTTATAAAAAAATACTTAGAACTTCCCTTGATATAAATTCGTCATACGTAATATGTAGATAAAAATCATTTAAATATCAATATTTCATGTTTTCTTCTTTTTATGCTTACCTATCTCTTTATTTGCTTTAATTCCATTAATTATTATTGATCACATAATTGAAAAATCCCGATTTTTTACTTAAGACATACGGCAACGCATGCTCAAAATTAACCCATGCCTCCTCCCCCCCCCCCCCCCCCCTTCTGTTGTTTCCTGTCAAACATTTATTTTGCCCTGTAATGTTATGTTGCCATTACATTTTTAGATAGAATGTTGCTTAGATACGCAATACGAATTAAAACAAAGACAGTTTAGGTATACAACACTGTAAACATTTTGGAACACCATTAATTTTATGAATTTTGTTATATCTAAAAGAATACAAAATTCTCTGTATATGCATCCTGGGGACTTGATCACAAATCTAGGTTTATTGACGCCTTTGCATTCAAATAGGACGCTTATTTTTACTCCGTGCCACCACTCCCTCTTGTTTCTTGGACTCTTAAACATAATTAATTATGATAAAGCGACTGGCGTTCTTGTGGTCCCAATTATCCTAAGAAGTATTATCCTACTGCACATACCCAAAATCCGTGTTCATGGAAACTATTTGTTGACCTTCCTTAACCGATAAAAGCTTCTCTACACTCATTCCAAAGGTAATATAAATAACAGTGGCAACGTGGCACATGAATTGCTCGTATCGTCCGAGGGTTACCGATGTAAATTATTGTGAGCACATTGATGTCTCCAAGTCGTTTCACGTGCGCTCATAAGGATGAGTCTTCTTATCGTAGTCGAATTTTCTTTGGTATCACTGAGGCAAAAATAATAGGCTATTGGAAAACTCCTAAGCTTGGATTATCTGCTAGTATGCATTTCTTGATTTAAATTTGTTTTAGTTTAGCGGATTTTATTATTAAATTGATATTGTATTTTTTAGGTGAGCGTTACATTGTGATCCATGCTGAATGCGGTAATGGTTTTATAGATGGTGCAAGTCTAGTGTTTCGATGTGGGTCAAAGAAGTGCGACTATCTCGACAACATGAATAGAATCAATTTCGATAACTAGTTTAAAGCAAGGCTGGATCTATAATTATCATGGATATTGCAAGCTAGCAGCTTTATTGAAGAGATTTCAACGAAACGTGGACTATGCCAAAATTAATTTTATGACTTAAAAATAAGAAATATGAATATCCTGAAAAAGCCATAAGAGATAAAATTTGGGCTTTAGAGTATGTAAAGATTCAAAGTAATAAAAAAGCACCACCTTTGTAAGCTCTTTTTGAATTCCATACTAACGTAAAATCAACGGTAACACGTAACTGGAAGTGGCAGTGATCCACTGATTCGCAATTATTTCAAATAATTTTTGATTTGCATCTTAATGATCATGGCCTATGTCGATATTTTTCAACAGTAAAAATAATTAAAGCTATCTTTGAAATAATTTAGCCGATGAAAAAATAAGTGATTTAGCACCTCTTTACGTGATCGGCAATAATTTTACTTCTTTAGATGAAAGTAAAATTATAATAGACATATTTGATGCGTTCAAACACAGAATTTTTTAAATTTATTTATGCATTATGTCTCAATTGTTATTTTTACTTTACTTAAACCTATTTTTAAATATTTTTAAATTTATTAGTTATCAAATATTAGGTGCACATACTTTGTTGCTCGGGGTTCGGTGTGATGGGGGGCAAAATGATGGGATTGTCCAGGGAGCCAAAATGTTTTAATCCTACACTGGATATTTATATTTCTCCCAAAACGATATATTATGTGAAATTTCAAATTAGTGCCACATAACCTGAGCAAAGTATTAAATTGCTGAATAAATCAGGACACAAATATTTACACCAAGTTCGCTTGAAAGTTTGAAGCGAAGGTCGAAACACAGTATATAAATCTCAGATGCTATATTATAGATTTATTCTGATACAATGTAAGTATATATTCCCTTATCAGATGGAACAGTATATTATTTGCCGATACGAGGCTAATATTTCTAGAAAACGAGCACAAATATTGTAAATTCGAAATAACTGTTACATATATTCAACAGAACAATAACGTCGTGAATAAACCAGGACACTTCGTAGATATATCTATACTAAGAAAAGCGGAATCGGTAGTAAATTTTCATAACATTGAAATTTGTTACTATATCGTATATATACTTTTTTGATAGTTGGAAATATGTGGTAATATTTCACTCCTCTTCTATTGGCAAACGGAAATTTAGATAACGCATGCCAATTTCAATAAAATATTGAAAGGATGAGATATACTGTTGAGGTATTTCTCTACTGCATTTTATACTAAGATAAAATCATAGCAACCATTAAGTTATAACTGGAAAATTGCCAAATAATATTTTCATCTCTTCTGTCAATGTCAATATAAAATGACTTTGTGATTTAAATGTAATATTTTACTATTTACAAGGGCAAGAAAAATACAATAAAAGCAATTATTTTTTCTAGTTGGAATTTTTTGAAGTGAAAATTTCTTTTGCCGCGCGTTCAACAGTCCTTTCGCTCTGGGTAGTGAATGAGACTGAAACGTCACGCTCAGCTGTGTGACACTCATTCGAGTAAAGTCGGGTTGACTTCAGCCCAATGAGGAAAAGGAACAATCAGGCTAGTGCAACACACTTTGTCCTGAGTTGGGAATGAAATTGAGTTCTCACGCGCAACGAGTGATGCTCGGCTATGGCTCATTCGGGTGAAGTCAACTTGATTGTTTTTGACAATCCTTTACCCGGTTCTGAGTTATTACGTCATGTGCGATTTTTCGAAATTTTGCTTTGATACACGATAGCTGTCGAAAAAATTAAACAATGTTGATAGGATTTCCTAGACGCGTAACCTTTGACGATCTTCCAAATCTCATTAAACTAATTCGCGAACATATTTTTGAAAAAGAAGTCACTTTGGGTCGTTATAGCGCCGAAAAAGTTGCGATGATTGAAAAACTGAGAGACGGTTCAATAGGGAATTTAGAGGAGAAAAACTTTCCAAAAGCTTCTCTGTATCGAAAATGTTTGCCAAACGTAATTTCCAAGGAAATCGGTACCTAGGTAAAAAAAATGAGGTTTTTATTATTTTCCTCGAAACTTATATTTTTAGGAAAGTCGGTTACTTGAAAATCTACTCCATAAACTGTATTAGAAAACCCTTTCGAATAATTTTAAACTTTATAATCGGCTAGCATTTTATTCATGATTCCATTTGTCTTCTACTTCAGTCATAATAAATTTATAATTGTTATTGTTAACAAATATAGTTAGTTAGATTTTATATACTTAGGAGTAGTGCAGAATATAATATGTGAAAATGATATATTTCAATTTGAAATCGATGTTGATCTTAAAACTAATCGAATGTCTATACTGCGAGAAGTTTATCATGGTTTAAGATCGACTGATCATGTTTAAACCACCTACGTTTTTCCGACGTTATGGAGAATTTAAAAAGATGCTAGAAAAACGAGGTAACGTAGCAGCAAGGTCTAGACAAAAAATTAATTTGTATTAATCGTGAACAATAAAGAAACCTACTTCATAATAGATAAACATAAAATTTAAAATGTCAGCGAATATGTTTACCTGGGTCGTAGCATCAAACTAGGTAAAAAAGGTGATATTAAAGCAATAAGCAAAAGAACCTTACTATCCCCATCAAGATAATAAGGAACGTATATGATGCCCCTATACTTAATAAATGAAATTAGTTATTGAGGTGCGGTACCTAGAACATCGAATGCACTTTGCAGTTCAACCGGTAAAGAGCTGCTGGCGCCCTTAACCGAACCCCATCTCTCTCTAAGCAGCAGATAATTTACACTCTCACGTTACACTGCCTCTTATCATATGACTGATTGTTTTTTTATTTTGTAATTGAACTTTGGCGTGTTTGACTTTATTCATTATTACAACATAACCTTACTTTCTGCTATTAAAGAGAGACAGAGTGAGGCAAACTTATAAACTTTCAGTATCTAGTTTCCTTTTTATTATCATCAAGCTTCTTTTTTAGTTGAATGTAAGACGATCTATTTGCATTTTAACGAGTTTCCAATTCTATTACTCGCAAAAATCAAGAAAACCTTTTTGTGCTTGGCGTTTAATTGGACACCAAACACTTCGAGCGTAATTCCTTTAATTTGTAAATTCCATGCAATGAGTCTTATTTGCGTTTAAAGCAATGAAATACTTCATGTCAGAATGCAGTTTTAAGATGTTACTGAACGGGACTTAATAAAGTATTCTACTTTCATCATTAAAGTTTACTATAATTTAAATTCAAAATACCTCATCCCTCTCACTAGCCATTATATACACAATAGTTACACAAACATATGCAGCCATGAAATTTGATAAAAGAATATTAAAATTTGCAATGAAATATTAGATTTGTATTTATCACTTATCTAATTCGATGAACTCAATGCGAGAATAAAACAAGTTTTCCAATCGACACCCTCTTTGGTGCTGGTGTTGGTTCATGACGTTTTTACCAACTTTATTATAATAGTTAATTTCGTTACGTAAAGATCGGCACTTACCAGTGTTAGCTAAACCTTGGAAAAATTGACAAAAAAGCAAGCTAAAAAGGCAAATCGCACGAACTGCAATAAAATTTTCTAATCAATACAATCAATATGTATTTGGTAAGAAGCAGATATACAAGCTAAACTTGCGCAAGTGACATGACATCCACTTCTCTGCAAGCTATATATATGAACTACATGGACTATGGTAAATGAAATACGCAGGTAAAAAAACAAAAAAATTACAAAAAATACTTCATGGTAAAAGACCCCATCTATGAAGGTTTATATAGTCAAGGATAAAGCATATGAAAGATTTTATTTTAGTTTAGACCACTTTTTTAGGATAGATAATTTGAGAGTCATGTGAATGCGAATTGGACTCAGCTCAAAATAAAAATAAAAAACAATCCACAAAAGTAAATGCATACATGGATATTGCGTCACTATATACTGGTTACGAGATAAAAATATTAGGAAGATTCATCTCTCAGCTCATTGCAAGATCGTGATGATAAAACTATCATATTTTTCAAGTCAGGTGATGATCTGTATAATTTAGATAAATCCAATTCAGAAGCACTGTGATTTTTCCACGAGCGAACTGAAGAGCAATGGTAATTTGTTTGTCGACCACCAAATTGCAATTTTGGTATATGATTCTCAAAACTGATAGCAGTTACATGTTGCTGTCTATTATATGTAAAGATTTCAACATAAATATTTTCCCCCTCTCTTATACATTTACATTGTAGTGATGATATAGAGTACGTGGTAAGCAGATGAGGAAGGTCACATCAGCTTTTGCAAGCAAGATTGGTAATATTTTTGCAACATCGACAATCACAATATTATTATCAGTGCAAAAGACCATAAGACTTGAGATTGGAAAAGCGAAACCGTTGCGTCCTAAGCCAACATTTACCCAATTAAATTAAGCTGAGCTTAATTAAACCTAACTCATAATCGATACTTACTCAAGCTAATCGAAGCCAATCAATTATAACCCAAATTAACCAAAGCTAACTGAGCCAATTGTAAAGTAATTTTTAACTTACAAGCATGATCTGTACATTCCTGCAACTCCATATACGTCTGCAACTATTACTGCAATTTTTCAGACATTTTAAAAAATTATAATAAATCAAGAACAAAATTGGAGCCTAACGTAAAGTCGTATACTGTAAAAAGCATGTTAAATTTTAATAAAATTTAAGACCTTTCTCAATTTGAGATCTTCCCAGAAGACCGTCGCCTTCCACAGTGTATGATTCTGGACTTCCTCGGCCCTTCACTTCCACGATACCGGTTGAAGGACGCCGATAACTGTCAAAAGAAGAAAGAAAGCCAGTATACAAGTCGCCAGGGGAGCAGCAACTAAATGACCTCGCATTCGCTTCTAGGTCGAGAGGTAGACCATCAGTCAGACACAAAAGCGCCTTTTTGCCTGAATGCTCACACCATTCGATCAACGCCATTTTCTCATGACAATAATGGGTCATGGTTTCGCCGTCCAGTTTAACCCTCGCCATTATTTCCTTAAGCAGCTGATCAAAATCATGCACCCTAGGAAGCGCCTTCGTAAGAGCCGCCTTCCAGTCTTCCCATTAGAGTTCATATTTATTGATGCAATTAAAGCAGCCCTTTGGTGCGCCTTGCAATTTTGCCTGCATAAAATACTCTCTCTCATTGTTCAACCATTCATGAATATCGCTCAACTGATCGACTTTGTTCAGCCACCTGACTACGTTACAGTCCTTGCCATCAGGATCTAAAGGGTCAATAATGTCGTCGCATCTCCTTGCCCTTGACCCCATACAGCCCGAACTGCAATCAGAGTCCGCCCTTTTGCTACAAGAATGTTCTGCCGCCATAGGAACCTTCACACTTAGTTTTGGTACCGCCAGTATCAACGATCACCTTTGCCATTTCGACCTCTACAATCTGCTGGATACTAGCTGCCAAACTGCCTTTCAACAGCTTTTGCACCATGAAGATTGTTTCGTCTTCCATCGCCTATTCGTTTTCGCCGTGGACAACTAGCCGAAACCGCGTTTTTCACCGTTCTCCACAACAAATAACACAATCCGTAGGACCGTAGGTTATCCGACTTCTGATCTGTAAATAATAATTTTTACTAATTCATTGTATTTCGCCAATATACAGCCACTAATATTTTTCACCCTGTCAGTACTGTCATCATAATTATATAACTACGTGACTCCCTCTGCCGCCGCGTGCCACTCGCCTTACAGGTAGGGCCTTTTTACCATTAGGTCCATTACGCCCGGGCCTAGGGCCCAATGGGAAGTGAGGCCCAAAATATGCAATATAAAAAAAACTACATAGTTTTAAAAATATTTTCTAAAATAGACAATTCCTCATATAGCGAAGAAAATATAGATAATACATTTTTATTTCTATTTTCAATTATTCTTATTCAGTTTTAAAGTGACGCTCGCACTGTTGATCATCATTTTGTACCCGTGTATGAAATTGTTTACCCTAAAAGGTAAATTTAAGGTAAGTTATATAGGTATGCCTTCTATGTAATTAACTAATAGATTTTTCGTAATTTGTTTCTTATTGTCTTGAAGTTTAAACTAAATTAATAGAAAACATTTTTATTTTATTTTTAATTTCCGATTAATAAGTACGATGAGTTACAAGTATAAAGGTGGTAGTGAGAAGCGGAAGAATAATAAATTAATGGAAAATGAAAAATAAAAGCAGAGAAATGCAATGCTAACATATCTTTTCGGCGCAAGAAAACCACCATGTGTTGAAAGGAGCGTCTAGTTCCATATATGAAGAAGTAAATTCTTCAAGCAGTAAATAGTCTCAGAAGGTTGATAGAAAAACAAAAGAACACTGACGCTGGTGACAGTGGTGACATCAGTACTTCAGAAATTGACAATGCAACCAATAAGGACCTTACTTCTCAAGAAGGCGAAGAGGCGTTTCCCCTTGCATCCAGCAGACTGGCCGAAGAATATAAGCTTAGATTTATAGGAACATTTTATTTAAAACAAGAACAAAATATAGACAAAATAAGTGGGGTGAGTTTTTCCCCTATTAACGGTAATTTTTTGTGGGCGCCAGAGTTCCTGCAGACAATGCGAACTGAATATGAATACATAAATATAAATAAATATAAAGACAATATATTTGATATATCAGAAATCGCAATGTCTCGCGGACCTCTATCCTGCGGTAAATTAAAGAGGTAAGTTTTAAAACAAACAATATATTGTAATGAGACAATCTTTGTATATCATGCAAATTTTAATCCAAAAGGAATCATGAAGAGCGTAACAGAGCGCTTTCGGCCGTAGCCATCATCAGTGTTACTTTTCAGTAGACAAAGGACATATCCATGCATCAAACACAACAAAAATCGACAATGCTTACAATTAAATATCACACTTTGTACGTCACATTATGTTCACATAATTTAGATTAAAATAAAAATAAAAATATATCAAATTAACAACAAAAGCAAAGACCCGTGCTTTTGGATGACACATTTATTTACACATTTACGTGTCATCCAAAAGCACGGGTCGTTGTGCCATGCTTTTGTTGTTAATTTGATATATTTTTATTTTTATTTTAATCTAAATTATGTGAACCATTTCTCATAATGTGTGATATTTAATTGTGACCATTGTCCATTTTTGTTGTGTTTGATCCATGGATATGTCCTTTGTCTACTGATAAGTAACACTGATGATGGCTACGGCCGAAAGCGCTCTGTTACGCTCTTCATGATTCCTTTTGGATTAAAATTTGCATGATATACAAAGATTGTTTCATTACTATGTTTCGTACATGCACACAGACTTTACCCTTCATTTAAATCATATATTAACTATATAAATAAACGAGAATACAAATATGATTTATTAAATTATTTGAAATGGAGTTTATCTGATGAATAAATTGACTTAGTAATGAAAATTAAAATGAATGTGAAAGATAAAAAAAATTAAATGTTACAATTATTGGTCTTTACAATATGTTTATCTTCTGATTGACTAATACTTAGCTTCGTCCAATTATTCTGTTACCATGCGATTGTATTGGGACTTCCACTGGAACCGTTTCTGCCTGTTCCCAAGTTAGTATCTATTGAGTTTATCGAGGACTTATTTGGTTCACGAAGTATTGGTTCCCTCAGAGTGGTTCAGTACAGCATGTGGATAACACCTGCTGCTTGACAAGCAAGATGTTCTCTTCACCAATCTAGTATGATATGAAATACGAAATAAACTAGTCTTAGACCAATGTATATTGCTAATTAAATAATATTCAAGGAAATATCATGTGAACATCAGTGACAATGTTAAACATATGATGAAGCAATCTACAAATTGAAAATTCACTGGTAAAAGGAGGTATAATCAGATACTTAAATTAAAATGTTAAGTTGAGCAGATAATGAGCAAAAATTATAAATAATTACTGTTACTCAAATTTACCTATCTTTACTTTGAAATATAAAATTCAAAAGAAGATAATGGAATGACGTTCAAATTCAGTGACTCTCCGTAAAATTGAAATAAAAGGTAATTTTAAATTTGACAATAAATAGATTAATAGGAGTAAAACCTCTAACAATGAGTCTTATGACTCAAGATAAGTAATTACTATTACTTTTATTTAGGCCCTTGGCATATAAACGAAAACTGAGCGCAATTGCGCCTCAATTTAATTAAAGATAAAGATAATATAATCACTACCTCGCATTTGAGATAGAAATTTAGATAAAAGATAAAACCAGATAAATTTATATATGTGAGATTAACCTCTCATAAATGCAAAATAATGTCGGTACATCAGGATTGAGACTAGACAGGGTGAATGCTAATAGTTATATCATGCTTGATGTAACAAATAAATTGAAAATTTAATTAAATGAGCCTGAAAGGAAAAAATATTAAAACCAGCAATACCATGAGGGAAAATTCGGAGTTCAACTGTAGAAAATTCAGATTACTACCTTGGCAGGAATATATAGAATTTACTCCGAGAATTAACCCAAATAATACTGTTCAATTTGAATTAAAATACGTAAAAATTTGCGTGACCACTGAACGATAAAATAATTACGATCTCCCTAAATTTGGACTAAGTCTCTTTCAAATTACATCAATTTGATTAATGAGAAACGCAAATATTCACCAATAAATCGATAATATTACCCAAAGGGTCACGACTATGATTAAAAAATATTGAAGATGTAAGCTAATTAAAAGTGGATTATAAAAATGCTAAATTCTTGCTTTAGTCAAATAATACTAAGCGAATCATAAACAAATATTAATTATGTATTCAAAAATTAAAGAATTAGTTAAAAATATTGCAAGATGAATTAAATATTACAATATTAAAAAATCGGCACTCACCCGTCAACGTCTCAACACAAGATAACCATCCCATTCAAAATTCAAGACGGACAAAATTATGTTTGTCGATGTTTTATTGGCTAATTTATAACATGTGATCAACGCGATAAACCACGTAGCGCAAAGTACTAAAAGTATTCCATATTAAATATAGTAATCTATAGTAAAATATATTCACGAATTGTAGGTACAAAATAGCGTACTAGCGCTCGTAAAATCGCTAACCACTCAAAATAAACCCATTGGTGAATAGATGTCACTGGCGACTTAAATATTAAATATCGATGATAATTTGCAATTGAATGTAAAATCTTTAGTGTAGCGGAATAAGCATTTATTCCGTTCCAGTAGCTTGTATGGATATAGCTAATCCTAATTTTATTGCATTTGGTATCTATTTTTTGGGAGTGTTTTTTGATGTTTATTTAGTAATTCGAACGGAGTTACTTAGAGCTTTTAATATGTAGAAGGGAATTAAAATAACTATGAAAATAAACTCACAACATGTCATTTTTCAGTAACGTAACTCAATTTCTAATAGTTTTCAAGTTATAAAAGATCAACAACGGATGTGTCCGTTGTCAAAAAAAAAACACATAATTTCACGAACAGACGTAACTCATGTTGCGTTACATACTGAAAGGATAAAAATGGTTATATTAATGGGTTAGTTTAGAGTAGTTAGCCAATAGTGCAATATGTTTACTTTAGTAGCTTTTTTATACTACTTGATCAAAAATCGTAAAAAAATTTAAAGCGATCTGAGTTACGGTAATTCGTAAAATTGACAACGATTTGGGGTTATTTACAAATTACCGTCATATTATGTGTTATTATTTCGGTTCTAATTGATTTTCTATAGTGTAGCATTAATTTTTATTAATTACTTTCGCTGTCTAACGTTTCGAGAGTCAATTGATCTTAAAATATTTGCCTTGGGCTTGTCGAAGCTCTATTAGCCATATCTGCCTACCAATTCCAGTGACGCGTAACTCAAACTACGGTTCACTATAGTATTAGATATCACAAGCAGGATATGGAACATTTCTACGTGGTGTCATGATGCGATGTAGTGGAATAGGAAAAAATCACAAAACTGGGATTTTTTTGTATCTCGGATGTCGTCATGCATGTGGAGATAGGTTGTTAGATAAACGTTATTGAATTTCGGTAGGAGCCCTGTCGAATCTGACATCTGTGAAGCTAGCAGACATCGGTACACAGTTAGTCAGTATATAAACAAATTAGGCGGTACGGTTCAGTGAAAGAATAGGAAAACTAATTAAGTACCTATTTTCATGTGGTAAGGATATTGATTTAAATTAGGTAGAATTTGTGGGGTTACAACTTTCGTCAATTGTTAGGTATGTGTGGCGAGTGGCATGTAGCTCGTATGGGATTGGTTAGAGAGGCACTGGAAGGGGACATCCTGTGGAGCGAGCGGTATTTCCGTCTTCTCCATCAGAGAAGATCTAAGGGCACCCTTCAAAAGTCAGCCATAATGACAAACAGTGTTGGTCTCGCGATAGAATAAATTTGTGAAATATCCTGTGGAAAGAGATTCTACCGGACCTATTTTTGAGTTTTGGATCTCGATGAGTGTCCCTTTATTCTATTTTTAGTATATCAGCTGTTTGATACCTGGGCTCAGTGCCATAACTGGAATTTCTCAATTGTCTTCATCAGGTGAGTCGCCTTCTGCTATTTTTGTAACTCCACATGGATAGTTGTTTTCGTTGGAAGGCTCTGTTCCGATAATTCAGCCTAACTGATTTCAACGCTATAACGAGATATAAAAAATATGTACATATAAAATATTGATTTTCTTTGTTTATGCTTTATTTCCTCTGCCTGTAAATTTTGCTTGCTATGGGTTCTAAGCAAAAGCCATGAATATGTTGATGTTTTATAGAAGTTTTTTATGCGTGAAGAATCCTCTTTCGGCCAGAAAAGTTCCGCGTGTTCGTTCTTCGTATAGGCGTAGAAGAGTCCTTCTTTCGTCGAGTCCAGTCGTATTTATTTATCGTGTAAGTTTCTTCCTAGGAGTTGCCTGGAGAGATGCCCATGAGTCCCTGTAGACCAGTTCAGCAGTCAGATAAGCAGATTTATTATTATTTTTTTTTTAATTTTTCGATAGTAATTGACTATTTTAATAACGTTTAGATGATACTATTTTCGTTTTCACAGGTGTTTCTAACAGGTTGTAATCACGAAATTACAAGTTGATATTATAACCTACTGGACTCAAGAAGTGCAAACCGGGACATGATCATGTTTTGGGTAGTTTAAGAGCGGTTTACTTCCATTCACATTACTTGTTATCTCATAGGCAATTATTAGTATTACTAATAATTGCATTGACTTATTTTACATATTACGATTGATTAATATTTTGAATTTAATCAATGAGTTTTCAGTTAATTTTAATCGGCATAACAGATAATCATTTTTCATATAGAAATTAACTAAACCGGTCAGCTTGTTTTACGCCACGATTGCTTAACAGTTGGTTGAGTTTGCCGTGCTTTATTAAATCCCAAACATTATTATTATATTCTCGCAGTTGAAACTGGCTCTTGTAGTAGCACTGCGTTATTTCAGGTTGCGTAGTTCAGATAGGTGATTCGGAGAGATGGATAGAAATACTCGGTAAGAAAATACGATTACCACCTATTGGGTTCAGGTTGAGCATAAGGCGATAATTATTACCAGAGCATCCAGGGATGCATGTCTCATGGACCCCGGGGGTTACTCCTCGCTGAACTAATGGTAATGGAGAGAGAAGGATTGCCAGAAGGGCGTTATAGTTCAACCACTTAAACCACTTTGAATAATGTGCCTTATATTAATTTTACTTTTAATTAATAATTTTATTACGACTTTGCCTTAGGGCGATATTATATTTTAAGATGTTAGTTGCCTAACGAATGGGCAGGTCCCTATTCGGATTTACGGATAGCCGTGAATACGACAACTAGTCAACCTGACCAATAACGCATGACACCCCAGTTTACTGTGCAATGAACTGTTCTCAAGTGCTCTGGTGGTTCAGTGGTCACATGCTGGGTCTGTGATACGGCGCGCGGCGGCGGCCCGTATTCGATTCCCGTCTATGTTTTATTTATTTTTTTAACGTTTGTAAATGTTTTTTTTTTTCATTTTGGTCATGCGTTGGGTTAGTTTTAGATGGTTGCGCCCCCGTAGCGAACGGAGGCCAATGCGTGAAGTGAAATATTAGACATTCTAAAATAGTAAACAACCCCTCTAAATAGTAAACAAACCAAGTCATTGCGTTATTGGTCAGGCTCATTATTTGCCATAGTGCGGATACCTCTAAGTCCTATTCGGTACTGTGCACTGCCAGGATTTTAGGGTGGTCGCTATGGTTTACCAGAGGGGTAAATTTCCTATTCAGTGCAATGCACTGAAGACCAAAGTCTGCTGGTGTTGGTTGCTGCGCAGCCTTTATACTAAATTTGGCCCCGCTTATTTGAGTATTATGTTGAACTGTCAACAAGATTAATCATGGCAAATATCAATAATCAAAATTTATAACTGAGATTCAATGTTAAGTTCAAACTTTCCACTGTGTGATTTTATATTAGTGGGGATTCTGGTTGACAATATGAAACCAAGCTTACAAAATATGACTTCTTTGGACTGTATATATGAATTAACATTTGTTAATTATTATTGTTTGCTTATGAAACATCATTTCTTCTTTCTATTTTTGCGTTCAATGCTGTTAAGTAAATAATTCCGACTTAAAAGTTCCGGGTTAAGAATTAGTTATAGTTTAGGTTTAGTCTGCTTTATCCATAACAATCTTAGTATTTTTCTTTGACAATAAAGCATATTGTTTTGAAATTGAAATGAATTGAAGAAGAGAACCTTTTGTCCTATTTTGTCTGTCAATAATGTTTTTATATTTTTTATTTATTTATTGCACATAACAGACTCGTTACATAGCTGAAATACTTATATTACCAAGTACAATAGGTAAATTATTCAATATGTTTTATTGACGGGGCTTAAACGCCTTTCTGCCTCCATTTCTTACTGATTTTGCTTGAAAAACATACCCAGACCTCCATAAATCTCTAAACACTTCAATAAATTAGGTATTTTATGTATTGATATAAATAGATAAATAAACTCGATCTAAAATAAATTATTGGAAAAGATATAATGTCGACGAAGCGTGCTATAAAATAAATCATCAGTATATCGGTAGAATGGAGAGAGTGAATCGGCTGTATGTTTTTCGAAATAGATTAATTTGTTGTAAAGCCGTATTTACTTTTTTATTACCTGGAAAAATAATACAAAATTTTATCGGAAATAAGAATATAATTTTGAATAGCCTAACTGATAATGTCAATTAAAATATACAGATATTTAGAAAATATGTTATGGTTCTTTTATCAGGTAAAAGGGAGGTTATTTTAAAGGTTAAATAATAATAACTTATCCGCACATATGTCAAAATATTCCCTTTCTAAGTTATAGTGCATTTCAACTATGCATCATATGAGTCTCTTACCATTCACTATAACTTCAGCCTTCGTGGAGCATTTTGATATTATCTTTCTATCATTGCTTTGATCTACCTGGCGATAGCCTTTCCAATCGCAATCACAATAATATTCTAGATATTCCCTTAAGGAACTCTACATTTTTCTTAGCCCTTCAATTCAAATAAAACCAGGAATGGTTAGATATAGAGCTGATTACTTTAACTTGATGATTTCTGTTTTCAAATACAGTTTTATAACCCATTACATATTTATTAATACTTAGAAATCGCGCCTCAAATTGTTTGGTCAATTCTAGTGAACTTGATCTTGCTCAAAATTATCATGGTGTGCTATTGTCAAGTGGTATTATTTTGATATATTGGTGCTTAGTCCAACTTTTCTTTGCGTTTTCTTTCATGTGAAAATTTACATTTGTTTTCTGATTTTTTCCTTGTTTATTTTTATCAATTGATTGCTTTCCTAATGTTGTTTCCAGAGTAGCCATTTTGTTTAAGGGCGTTTGTTGTTTGTTTTATTTCTTCTCGCCTTTGGGTAGGTTTTGTTAGGCGATAAGGCAAGCTATCAAGGTATTTGCAATGGACTGAATTTGGCGTTTGAGCGTTTATATGTCTGTTGGTATGGGTGGGTTTCCTATACACGGTATAATCTAACGTTTTATCAGGCGTTCGGGTGATGTGGAGGTCTAGGAAAGGTAGCTTCTCATTATTTTCTACTACTAGTGTGAACTTGATTCTGCCGTAATTTTGGTTTAGATTGTCCAGGAAAGAGTCCAACTGTTCTCTACCATGGGGCCATATAATCAAGATGTCATCTACATAGCGTTTCCATAGTGTGGATTTGATGCTGCGTTTCATAGGGCATCTCTTTTGAAATACGTCAAGAAGAGATTTGGAATGACTGGTGAGAGCAATGATCACATAGGGGCGTCATCGGTTTGACTGTAGATCTGGTTATTAAACATGAAATAGGTGTTTTTCAGACAGTGTTCCGATAATTCGTTAACATGTGCTGGAAAATCCTCATTCAAGGCGATCTTGTCGAGGGGTTCACGAGACTATGGTCTCGGTCTCGGTCCTGTCTCGAGACCTGGAAATTAGAATCGAAACCGAGACCCAGTCGGTCTCGAAAAATATTTTTATTTGTTGAATTTTCAAAACTTATTTTTCTGAAAAAATCAATTTTTATGTATGTTATTGGCAATTTATGCCAACGGGGTCCAATCAACCAAAATTTGAAAAATCGTGCAAATCGGGGTATAACGCTTGTTAATTTTAAATTGGGCTGTTTCTTTTTAAGATTCTAGAAGAAATGTTATACTGATATGTACATAATATGTAATTAAGTTGATTGAGCCATTTATAAGCAATAAACAGCTATGAGTTATCACATTTTTTTTAATATAATATCTACAAGGTAATAAAACATCGCTTATCCATTAAAACAACACTGGACATCTGCTTCTGGTACAACCGTGACAGATTAGTATATTAAAAGATGAATGGCCATCTTTGTCCATATCCACTTATACAGTATATACCGTATACCTATACAGAGTGTCCCAAAATTAGTGGACGAAGCATTCAAGGCCGTAGCCAGGTGGCAAATTATTTGCCTACCCAAGCTCATTTCGAAGATAAGGAAAAAAATCGTATTTACCTAAACAATTACCTTTTGTATCACATTTATCCATCGATTCGTGACGTGTAACGTATCTTGTCAGTAGTTTTTGAATATTTTGAATCTACATGACCATGAGGTGAGTAAATTGATACGTAATATCAACATTTTAAATATCGAAATGTATGTTTTCAATTATACAGTAAGGCAAAAAAGAAAATATGCTCAAAATTTTAAAAAAGAATGGGAATAAGTTTCGGAATTTAACAACAGGCTAGCGCATGATAAAGCAGATATTGAGGGTGTTCGGGAAAATTGCAGCTTTTTTTATGGCAGTGGCACACACACTAAAGGAAGATCCTATGGCGCTCGACGAGCGGTGTGTGTGCGAAGATGTTGATTGACACGGTTCTTGAATATTTGTAGGTTGTAATTAGTGGGAAACAGATGTCCTGGAAGTGAGTTCCACAGTGATGCAGTGCGCCAGACAAAGGAGTTCTGGTAAAGCGATGTTCTAGGTGTTTCTAGTTGTACGACGAACTGGTGCGCTCCTGCCGTCTGTCGGAACTGTCTGACAGGAGTTGCCAGGGGCGGGATTATGCGGGCCAAATCCTGGGAACATCTGCCGTGAAAGTATCTGTAAAACAGAGACATCTCGGCCACATGTCTGCGATGTTCCAGACTATCCAGATTCCGCGTCAACTCCGGATCGCCGACGAGACGCACAGCCCTCTTCTGAATGGAATCCAGCAGCTTTAGGGTATGCTTTGGTGCGGCACCCCAGATATGTGAGCAATATTCTAAGCACGGTCTTATTTGCGCTTTGTACAGCAAGAGCAACTGCTGCGGTGTATAGAGTTTTTTGTTGCGAAATAGCGCACCAAGCTTCTGGGAGGCTGATTTTGCGATGTTAGCAACATGGTCATGCCATGACATATTGCTGTTGACCGAGACACCCAGCAGCCCGATTGACGAGGATGAAGGAATGGTCGATCCTGCCATAATGATGTCAGGGCCCGCTGTATTGGCCCTCTCAGTAAATGTTGCTGCTTGGGTCTTTGCTGCATTGAACTGGACCAAATTTGGGTCACCCCAAGTTTGAACTTTCTCCAGGTCTTGATTAATTGCTGTAATCTGCTCCTGTCTGCGGTGATGAGTCTCAGTCGCTGGTAATGGTTTTTCTGATCTAAAGTGGGAGACAAGGGTACTGTCATCTGCAAAACTGTAAACAGGATTATTCGTTTCGATCAGCAGGTCATTAATATAGATGAGGAACAGAGTTGGTGAAAGTATTGCGCCCTGAGGCACGCACGCCCGCGTTGATGGTAAAACGTCAATAATATAGAGTATTGATTTTTTTATTTTGCAATAAATGAAGTGTTAGTTTTGTCCTTTAACCAAATAACAAAATTATTTAAAAACTCTACTGTTTCCTAATTTTTCTTGTAAAATATTAAACTGATACTCCTGAAAAAAATCTTGCTTCAATGTAGACTGTGGACACGTTTTGCGCCAAAAAGAAAATTATGAGGTCATATTATGATTGCTACTCCGTTTTCAATCCTAAATCTAGCGTTTCCTATGTGTTAAGATCTGGCAGCACTGTTATCCAGTAGCGTTGCGCAATTGATACTTTTCAACTATCGAGTAAATACTAGTACTTTCTCTTTGAATATCAGATACTTAGTATTCGATGCTTCGTAATCATAAACTTCGTAGGTAATAGATATGTAGGTAGCGGTCTCGAATACTTGAAAATTCATTAGATATTGTTTTTAACAATATGAAATACAATAAAGACATTTTGCCCATAAATATTTTCACTTGTTATTAAACAAAACACACAATTTTATACTCGCTAGAAATATAATATGTTTTGGTGGACATAGTATTAACAAAAAATAAATCTGAAAATGCTTATAGGAAACTAAAATTTTAAAACTTAACATATGCTCACAAACATGCCTCACTGTATTTTAGAACGACTACTCTCTATTCTCTATTCCTTCGTTTTCTAATTATTAGTCCGCTTTCCTGTTGTTCAATAGGGTATTCATTTATTAATTTGTATGGTATGTCAAAGAAAGGAATTTAATTTCTAATTTAAAATGTGGGAATCACTATTAGGAATAGGAATATTAATAAGAAATATTTTTATGTTGTTTTGTGTTTTATTTTGTTTTCCTTGTTTAGTTTATTCCACAAAAAGTAAATGAATATGTGGAGTTGTTCAAGAAAGTAGTAGTTAGTTAATACTAATTATTATTTACGTAAATTAATCTATTGCCTATTGCCTGTTAATTTTATTAAACATAAATGCTAAATGAGAAATTCAAACGTTGATAAGTACTAACATAGTTTATCCATGATGTATATTTTTTAAATAAAATAAACTATGTGTGTGATGTGGGAGCCTGTCCAAAAGTTTATTCTGCCTACCCTAATTATTCTTTCTGGCTACGGCCCTGGAACCATTAGCCCTGTAGTTATTGATCAAAAATTCTTTAAATTTTTTCTGTAAACATATCTCGGGAAACGCCCCCTAGGGGAGCTAGGGCCTCTTAAAGGTGGACCCCTAAAGACGTTTTTTTTTTCCTAATTATTTCCAAAATTGTGTAAAATAGTTTTAAAATTTTGGAATTCCCCTAAGTAAACTAAGTTTAATATTTAGAATTCGGAAATGGAATAGCAAATAGAAAATTTTAGTCAGGTCAGGTGCTTAATATTTTGGGAGAATCTAAAAAATTAACGTCAATTTTTTTGTGGGCTATTTTTTTATTTTCTAACATGAAATATATTAAAATATTAGTAGGTACCTATTTAAGTTAACTATTATTATCCAAACAACTGTTGCAAACAAAAAATGTAAAATTATTTAAGAATTTTATCCCTAATATCACATCTACACCAAGAACTGATTCACAAAAAACACTTATTAGATGTTTCATTCAACTTAACATTCCGAAGTAACGTTTGTGTTATTAACGATATAAAACAGTAAATTATTTAATTACTTTTTATTTGCTCAAACCGAGACCGAGACCAAACCGAGACAAGACCGAGACAGAGACCGAGAACAAGGTAGTCTCGGTCTCGAGGCCGAGACTAAATTTTTTCTTCGAGACCAAGACCGAGACTTACCAGGTCTCGGTCTCACGCACCCCTAATCTTGTCTAGCGATTCTGGCGAAACGTACAACAAACAATAAAGGTGGGGAAGGATGATAAATAATTAAATATTAAATTTTTTATATCTCCCCTCCTTGTTAACGACAGATAATTTTAACTCTTATGGGGGCCGTTAATTTGTCTTACACGAACTAGATGGTGTTATTTAAAGAAGGTTCAGTTTTTTGACATTTTATCGAAAAAATTAAATGGGATGGTAACTTTTCAAAAAGTGGATTTCAAGAGGAGACAATTACCTAAATTTTAGCGACAACCGCAGTTTGATGTCATTATTCGTTTTGAGTTATTTCGAAAAAACCTGTTTTTTAATTGACAAATAATAAATATTAGCTATATATCAAATATTATTGTTTTCGTACAGAATATTAGCTGAGTAGCCACTGTAAATTAAAAAAAAACTTTTATTTTTCAAGAATTTTACCGTTGCTAAAATTGTTGGGCCCTAAAAGCTAAAGGCAGTAATATTAATGCATTTATTATTTACTTTCATCGAGATAGCCATGAAACAAAATTTTATGAATCTAACAAATGACTACATTGCCCTGTCATAACTTCGCTATAATTTGACATTTGTTCTAATAGTTATCATTTAGTGATTATCTAGCATATTGTCACAAAATGTTCATTATTTGTTTTTATCCTAAATTTTCTCAAAAGTGTTTTAAAAATGTCTTATTCTACCGCAGAAGCTTATGATAGGTTAGCCGGGTATATGCAGCTAACTAGCCCGATAGAAGACATTTTAGTAGAAGAGTTTTTATACGTATAGCTAGAAATTTGCAGGAATATGGACGAGTACACCCTATTCCAGTACCTAGAAGAAATCGTGAAAACGTTATCAATGTTCTTGCGTATATTCAAAGCACCAGAATAATTTAATTGGATCTGGGAATCAGAAAATCGACGGCACATCGAATTTTAAAGGATCATAAGTTACATCCATATCACGTTGTTCTGTGCCAAGTTCTCTCAGAAATTGATTTTGATCGAACATTAGATCACTGCCACTTGTTAAGATCTATGATCGATGAGTTCCTTATTTTTTGTCTCGCGTATTATGGACTGATGAAGCCACTTTCACAAACAGTGAAGGAGTGAACTTACATAACATGCATTACTGATCACCAGTCTATCCTCGCTGGATGCGTGAAGTCGACTATCAAAATCGATGGAGTGTGAATGTGTGTTGTGGCATTTTAAATGGACAGAGAATTCGGCCGTTTATGTTTGATGGCCACCTAAACGGCCAAGTTTATCTGAATTTTCTAAGGAATGAGTTGCCTGCACTTTTGTAAGACGTTCGTTTGCAAATAAGAAGAGACATGTGGTTTCAGCATGATGGCTGCCCGGCATGCTTTTCTCTGGGAGTTCGCAATTTTTTAAACGAAAATTACCCTAACTTCTGAATAGGACGAGGCAGTTTGTTTCCATGGCCAGCTGGGTCCCCGGACCTTAAGGCTCGTTTTCATGTGGCATTAAATGTCGTGACTTTCATCGTCATGACATTGCGACAATTTGTGTTGCTTATTTTCACGTCTTTTAACTGGTGTGACATTCACTGTTACAAATATGGCATCCAGTGAAGTAAACACTGTCACGATATGGCGACAATACTATTTTAACCACGTCGAGAGTGTGGCACTTCCAAACAAGTGTCACTAAAATCAAACAGATTTAGATATTATGACATTAAAGTCACGACATTAACCGATTGTCGACGACCACGCGACTTTCAGTTTTCACGATGACAATTGTCATGACAGTTAATGCTATGGCACTAAAAGTCTCAGTTTAATGTCACGTGAAAACGAGTCTAAAAGGCTCGTTTTCATGTGGCATTAAATGTCGTGACTTTCATCGTCATGACATTGCGACAATTTTTGTAGCTTATTTTCACGTCTTTTAACTGGTGTGACATTCACTGTTACAAATATGGTATCCAGTGAAGTAAACACTGTCACGATAAGGCGACAATACTGATTTCACCACGTCGAGAGCGTGGCACTTCCACACAAGTGTCACTAAAATCAAACATATTTAGATATCATGACATTAAAGTCACGACATTAACCGATTGTCGACGAAGTAGATATTTATGTTATGTTCTGCGCCCTCCACCGCGTGGAGGGATGCGCAGTAGCAAAAATCGTCCACGTGGGCTACGCCATTTTTAAAGGCGTGGCATGTGACAATTGACAGCTGACATTTGACAAGTGACATCTGACAGTTGACATTTGACAAGTGACATCTGACATGGCCGACCTGGGTGACGCCATATTTAAAGGTGTGACATGCGGTGAATGACAAGCGACATTACTTTCGTCGAACACCTGCAATATTTTCAAAGTTTCAGTTAAATATATGAATCCTCTTCTGACGTCACAGCGGCAACCATCCTTGGAAAATACCTAAATATTAATAAAAGTCTCTGAGTCTGGTGGGGTTCGAACCTCGAACCTCGGGCACCCGAGGCAAATACGCTGCACCTAGACCGAACAAAACCTTCTGAAAGTAGCTTTATATCTCTAGTGTAGGTACACTAGGTACGCAATACCTTTCAAATGACGTAGGACCATTTTGCGGACGCAGTATACTTCACGGTTCGACTTCGACGACGACCCGAATCACGCTTTATTTTGGGTGCGCCACCTCGCGGTCATATACCGTAAGTCTTCGATGACTTAGGCTTGAACATATTAAGCGAGGATTACAGTACTCCACCTTGCCCTACATTTTATTCGGCGACTTAGGCTGTAACATTTTCTTACAGATGGCGTTGACGGGTGACGTTTTATTAAAGGTGTGGCATGCTGTGAATAACCAGCGATAGTTAACATTTGGCTCTCGATATAAATACAGAAAATATGAGCAACGGCCAATACGAAAACCAGTCAATCCAGATCTCTCGAGAACGACACAGTCCAAACCTCGTCGTTAATTTAGACTTTGTGTTATTTTCTGTTTTGTGGTGTTCAGTTTTACAATCGGTAAGTTATAAATAAATTATATCAGCTAGGGTTCAATCATATAAAATAATTTCAAATATCTCAAATTAACTCTAGTTTAAATACTATTTAGTTTTTGCAGGAAGTTAAACGTTTTTTTTAGTATAATCGTATCAAAAAAGCACATCATTATCTCCTGAAAAGCATATGTTTTTTATCAAAGTAATGGCTCAAACGGCCTTAACTCTGTTTTTTGCTAATATCTATTTATTAAGAAGATTGTTATCAGTGGGGGTGCCGAAGGCATTTGTGGCACTATTTGCGCATATCTCACCCTTGTAATTTTCGAGAAAAACCAATTTCGCTCTACTACGCAAGGGCATTAACTTAAAACCCCTTGAAATATATTGAGTTATTATTAATCGTTTGTTTTTAATTTATGCATTATACAATTAGGTATAATTCGTCATGGAATTTCAATTATATCAAAGTGAAATAAAATGCATTATTTTTAAGTATTGTTTGTTTAAAATTCATGGGAAAATATATGCAATTGACCATGAAAATGGAATGTTAATTATTAGTCACTTGCTTGTAACTTATGCATATTATATAGGCTTGCAATTGACCATATAAAAGGTGCTAATTATTACTCACTTGCTTTTAACATCCATATTATTATTAGCAATTAGGAATACTTAGTCATTGAATTTCAATTAAAGAACTAGTATGTATTACGTGTATTAATGGATCAAAATAAATTATTTTTATTGCCTTAATTTAAATTCGCTTCAAAATATATCGAGTTTAATATCGACTTAAAGGGAATTTTAACAAAAAATTTAAAAATCATATCAGAATTTTTGTATCATTTATCATAATATTTTTTTGATTTTTCAGAAAATGTTCGTGTGTCAATATTGCGGACAATCGTTCACCAGGAAGGACAATTTGAAACGGCATGGTGATTGCAGGTCAAAAACCTTGGCCTGCAATCTATGCGGGGGAATCCTTAAGTCGGAGGTGGCCTTACAACGCCATCTTCAACGGAAACATAGGGTCGCCAAACGAAAAGCCGACGCCGACGGCGACGTGCCAGTTGGAGCCCTAGCGATCATTCCTCAGCCCGAAGCTCTAGTTGAGATTTCACCAGCACCCATGGCTAAGCGAGTTAAGCTTGACCAAGAGAATAGTAAGTTTTATTTTAGATTTAATAATAATAATAATAATAATAATAATAATAATAATAATAAAAATAATAATAATAATAATAATACTAATAATAATAATAATAATAATA